>DWCF01000927.1:0-36392 GCA_018230265.1 Delias oraia
TTTTTACTTATTTGTGCTTAATAAATACGAAAGTTTGTTCCGATGGATGTTTTTTATTCCTTCACGTGAAAATACAGGAGGTATTTTAGTCAAACTTTGTATGATCAGAATAAGACATAGATTCCAGTTTATAATTGTATTGAGCAAACATGACAATATTGAATAGAAACACGTAAGTCAGACTCGGTGGGTAGTGTAGCGGGCAGAACGACGTCTGCCGAGTCTACTACTAAGATTATATAGATTAGTATGGATAAGTGTGCAAAGGCTCTTGAAGCACCTTCAAATAACATAGAACACCGCGCCACTGTCCGCGCATTGGTTATGATGCCAGCTTTTTACGCCGCTTAAGGGGCACTTTTAAGAGCCGAAGCATATGCTTAAGTCTGGCTCTCCCATGGATGTGGCAGTATTAAGACACTCACACGGACACTATCAAGAATACAAAGACCGAATAAATTAAATTTTAATTCCTATACCTCTCGCTTCATGGTACCTTTTTTAAAACCATTAAGCTACGAGGCATATGAACCTACATGATTCTTACAATCCCACCCAGTATTGAGGCCACAAAGCAATACATACGTCATAAGTAAAGATTTTTTTAATAAGTATGTAAAAATCGTATAAGATACACTCCAATATTATCAAGACTATTGGAAGCCTGGACTTTTGTACCTACATAGTACAAACTCATATTGGTTTTATAGCAAATAGTTATATTAAAATAATAATATTAGAAAAATACGTAGCCGTTTGGCTTACACGTCTAAATAAACAAAGGATTAACTAACAATGACAAAACTTGGTAAAAGTTGTGTGTGCTTTACCTACAGGCAAGACTTCACTCATATTATTAACGCATCGAAGGTTGGAAATTCTTAAAGTCATACCTATAAATTCGCGATTCAGCCAAACAATTCACTGGTACCTACAACCGATACAATACAATTCTCGAATCTTCCATGAAAGTTTGGAACAACTGCTGTAACTGGTTCATGTTCAAATAAGTGAAAAAGGCCACCTGATATACAAGTTCGCAGGACAGAGGCAGTATCCTAAGTTCTCTAAAGAGATCCTTACATGAGACATCATCCGATACACACGTCATAATAGCACGTGCAGCTCGCTCTGTGAGCTCTGCATAACAAACACACGATTCGAGGGCTCCGTGCGCACTCGCATCGCACCGTACTCGAAGGAAATTGGAACAGGGGACTGTTGCGAAATACCAAGCTCCGTGACGTACGCTATTGTAATGTGACCTTTTTTAATCTATTACGGACAACGGAGCAGGTGAGTCTCCTTTACCTGTGCTAAAAGAACACCGGCGCCCATAAACAATCGCGCCTCAGTCCACGCGTTGGTTGTGGTGCCGGCATTTTACGGCGCTTAAGCAGCATTTTTAAGGGCCTTCGATATCCTCATTCTGCGAAACACAATACAAGTTCCGTTTCACACTGAGTATTCTACCGGCCTAACTGTTTGGACTATTGAGTGAGGATATCGGAGAACCAAAAAAAAGTGTTTTAAAAAACTGGTAAGACAACCAATGCACGGACGGCACTGTGGCACGCTTGTCCAAGGGCAGCGGTGTTCTCTTACCACATAGGAGACCTGCTCCGTTGTTATCTATATCATAAAAAAACTTGGGCTAGAGGCGTATTTCCAGCTTATACTTTCGTGAATATACTCTAGCTACCATTTAGTGAAAATTTAAGAAAGCATGTCTATTTTCTGTTTTTTGTTATTTATTTATTCTCATGAGATCCTACTGGTTTGATAATTATCAATAAATCAAAAACTATTAAGATTTGTGAAGCGCCTATATTTTGTTACAAATTATATACCAAGGAAATGTTACTACTTTTACGTAGGTAAAATCACAGTTCATCATCACACAGAGTGGAAAAAAATAGGTTCATCCATCCTTGCCGACATTATTTATGTCATATGTCATATTTTACATACTTTAAAAATACTTAGCCCAACAAAAATGTAGCTACCTATTCTATTATGATATTTTTAGAATTGAAATTACTTTTATGATATTATTAAGAGAAAAGAATAGATTGATCTGGCGAGTTGTTTCAAATAAACAGAAATAAATCGTAACATTTCTAATATTACAATATCTACTGTGTCTACCAGGGTAACAATTATATACATTATGTATATTTGTTCCTAACAGTAAATATTTACTTATAATTACCAATTCATAATAATTTGTCGTTTCTATTATATTAAAACTATTTAATACTTTAAGAACAAATATTATTTTTCTTCCATAATAATAATAATTATATATTGTAATCAAAAACAAACCATAAAGATATAAAACCTTTTTATCTATATGGCAGCAAAAAAGCGAGTATTTACCGAAAACTAAACAGTAATAAAAGAGAAATTTGTACCACAATACGCCGGTCAATAATCGAGAAAAACAATTGTATGAGAACATTGAAAGAGAAATATTGTTAGGGAATGTGGAACGTTTCGGCGGTAAGATGTCATGCTGCATTCAAAATGCGTGCCATCAAGCTGGGTGTTATTTGTGGAATAATTGTATCGAAGAAAAACATTGCTACTGTACGCGGTAGGTGCAGAAAATAATTTGTCAAAGTTAAAGCGTGACGTTGACATTGTTCAGTGAGACAATCTGTTAAGAATTTTGTGACATTACTACTTCATGTATCACTCATTTTATCATAGCTCGATTTAATATCACGCCAGTAGATATTCAATTAATATAATTTAAGTCATAAGTGCCTCTAGTTATATATTTTAAAGCGTTTTAAGAAAAACCATAAGTTATAATTTATGGTTAACAAAAAAGCGAGAGGTTCGAATCCCGATTCGGAAAATTATAATTTATTTATAACTTGTGGTCCCGGCAGACATCGTCCTGCCAGTTACGCCACCAACAGAATCCAAATAAACCGATATCACTATTTTCATTCAGGAATCAATTTATTATTACCAACTGTGCGTGCATTTGAAATAAATTATCAATTTTTATCGTAATTATGGTTTACTATTTTGGTTGTAATTGCTTACACTTAAGATATAGAAATATATTGTTGCGGGCTTTTTTGTAGGACTATTAAAGATAAACATTTCCATAATATGTGTAACTTCAACGGTTTTGGCAGCGTATACCAGAATAACTCACCGATAGTAGATTTTGCCTACTTACTTGACACTTACCGTCATATTTTGGACAATCCACACAAAATATTTTCATAAATTGTAGCCTTTATGTTATTCTGATGTGTAAGCTATATTGTAAAGTTTCATTAAAAATCATTCGATATATTTTGCGTAAAAGAGGAGCAAACATCCATCCATCCATACAAACTTTCATGTTTATAATTTTAGTACGATTTATTCGGTCTCTGGAAGGGCTTGACAATGGCCGGTCGAGTGTCTCAATAGTGTCGCACCCGTGAGAAAGCCATGCTGAAGCATATGCTGACGCACTAATTGGATCGGCTCGTCCGAAGTGATACCACGGGCTCGCAGAATACTCAGCGTGAAACGGTAGGTACTTGTACTGTACTATTGTACTTCGCAGACTGAGTGTGGATATCGGATGCTCTTAAAAGTGCCGCTTGTGTGGCGTAAATAGCCTGCCACACAATCAATACGCGGTCTATGGCGAGGTCGTTTATGGGCGACTGTGCTCTCCTACCATATAGGAGACCCACCTGCTCCGTTGTCCGCTATAGAATAAAAAAACGAGGCGGCCCAATTTGTGCATAAGCATAAACTTCTGCTTAAGTTCGAACCAGGGTTTGAACGCGGTACCTGTCTCCTCGTGGTAGACTTACACCATCAATTAGCTACGAGGCCTTCCAAGGGTTCGCTAACTGCGCGTCCTATGCGCTATTCTTCGAAAAGCAATTACGTCCTTTTCATTAGCATTCTTCCTACTACTAACCATAAACAAGTGTTATAATAAATAATTAATAACATATCTATTCTAGAGTTAGTCTTCTTCTTCATCAGCCCATCTAAGTCCACTGCTGAACATAGGCATATAGAGTTCTTCTAATAACCACATATTAAACTAACTGCTACGGTTTTTATTTCCACTATAGTTGCTAATTTTGATTATGGAAGGTGTCTCAAGGAAAATAACAATTCTATACGGCATCATAGTGTAAATAAGTCTTGGAAAATCTGCCTAACACGACGTGTACCCTAAAATATAAAATAGTATTATCAAATCACTCCGATAACTATCAAACATTTTGTAATGGATCAACTACAATATGATAATTTGCAACAATCAAAAATTCAGAGGGTCACACCCTTAATAGAGTTATGTGACAAATATTTTGCCAACACCTAATCCAAAACAAATAAACAGGGGTCTCACCCTTTTTAACATACATATTCAATATTTATGATCCACCTGTTTCCAACTGTACTTATTAAAAAATTACATCAAAAATTAAGAGCAGTTTTGAAGGTCACAATATATGCTAAAAGCATATCGTAAAACACAAAATTATAATAAATAAAACGGGTTGTTTTGGCGACTTCACAACAATTGTGTCGTTTTTTAGATAGAAAATAATCCTAAAATGTCTGTATTTTCTAGGGTTTGTGAGTAAAATTGGTGCAGCTTTTAATATTAACTGTTCGCCATTGCGCATAATTAAAAAATAGTTTAAAATCCTACTAAGTAATATGTGATAAATGATAAAATTTGTAAGACGTATGAATAGAAACTTTACATACGGCTCAAATACCAGAATAACACATCTGCTACAATTTATAAAGATATTGCGTGAGTTGTCCAAAATATGGCACTAAATTTCTATATCTATCTATTTCTATATATGTGTAAGAAGTCATCATAGCCAAAATAGTGAATCAAAACTAAGTACAAACTATTATAATAATTTATTGATAATAATAATTGATAATTTATTTCAAAGTACATTTGGTAGGTAGTTTAAATTTACCTCTACATGAAAATAGATACTTATATCGCTTCTGGTTCTCTATATATTTTCCAAAAGTAAAATTTCCATAAATGTTTAAAAATGAATTTTGGCTCTAAAGGTCTAGTAGGTAACAATAGCCATTTTAAAGATAAAGTTTTTTTTGGCAATTTTTTTTAAATGTTATTGCATAATAAACAGGTATAAATTTGTTAATTCTTAGTGCGTTTTTATAAATTTACAATGAAACAAACAGATTGTATATTCACACATTAAATCACACTGTTCAGTCATTATTTCAAACTGTAATTAGAGAATAACCTAAATAAACATAAAATTTGTATAAACCTATCTTTAATTCACGTAGAAACTTACCATTCGTACAAATGAACTATTATCTTATTGTATAAATGATATTCGTTATTATTTTTTGCCGTCGGAACACACCAAAGGACATTGGCTCCTTGGGAACAGTTAGGGACAAATTCATCTAACTGTTAATATTAAAATTCAAATGAAAATACTTAGAACTTTATGGTTTTATTGCCTGTAAACGAGAGTCGACCGTTTCGGCATTGTACAAAAAATTTAACAATAAGTTTATAATATGGTAATATAAGGTAGGTTGTTAGCATTAGTACCGAGAACTTGATAAAATAATTATGCGCGCAATATATGGTTCTGATAGACATTTAAGCGAATAGAAGTATTCGAACAGAAAAATATATATCTCTTGACAATATTAATCTCATCTTACGTAAAAAGTAAAAGTAACACGATTTTCAAGAGATGACCTTTTTTTGGGAATGGCTACTCGCTGCTTACCATCTGGCGAACTTGTTGTGTTTTTTTATGGTATAGCGGATAACGGATCAGGTGGTTCTCCTATATGGTAAGAGAAAACCGCCGCCCAAGGACAACCGCGCCACAATCCGCGCATTGCTTGCGTTACCATATTGTGACGTCGCTCAAGCGGTATTTTTAAGGGCCTCCGATATCCTTACTCACTCAGCGAAACACAGTACAAGGACTATTCACGCTAAGTATTCTGAGTCACGTATGTCTGGTATCATGATACCAGACGAACACTACATGAGTGTTGCCCAAATTCAGACTCAAGACCAACACTGACCGCGCAAGACTTGTGCAACAACAAGACTAAGCATACAAATTCTTGCGTTTTGCAGTTGCAGGACTACCGTTACCGACGTATCGTTTCACGGAGAACGTAGGTAACAGTTCGTGGTACCTATAGGGTACGCTTAGGGACTTTATGAGACGCAAAAACTATATTAAAGAATATCAAAAACTGAACCTATGCGGATTACGACCAATACAATAAAATACATAGCGAATGAAAATATCTATAAAAAAACAGAGTGCATTCGTAGTTTAGTTCAAACCGATACGTTAAAAAAATACCTACCCTCCATTAATGTAGTCAGATAAATCCTTTTCCTGAGCCGTTCTCGAGTTATAAATAGTGTAAGTATTATAAAACTTTTAAACTAATAAATTAAACTATTAAAAGGTATAAAAAGATTTAAAGACGTAAATCTTAATTCCAGTCATTTCCAATTGAACTGTAGGTACTTCGAGTCTACCGTAATAATTATTTTTATTAATTTTTATTGTTCTCCGAAAACGTATCACGTTAATAATTTGATATGAGTGACGAAGATTCAATTTGTTCTAGTACGAGTAGTAATAGTTTCAGTTATAGACCTAAAATAAAAGACTTAAAAGCAGATTTGATGAGTTTTCGAAATATTTACTGCATCCCAAACTGTCTTGTGTTAAATGTGCCGACATAAAAAGATTTAAATAAAAATGAAAAACGGAAACACTTGAATATTACCACGATATTATGAACGTAACGCGACGTAAAAAGCCGGCAACACAACCAATGCGAGGATTATGACGCGGTTGTCCATGGGCTGCGGTGTTATACTTTCATATAGGATATCAACCTGCTCCGTCGTTCGTTATAGAATATAAATGTAATTTTTTCAAGAAATTTTAAATTCAACAAATTTTTTAAATTCAAGAAACGATCACTGTTTAGCTTCCTGTAGAGTTTTGCTATTTTTGAGCGCGGATATCTGAAGATACTGCGAGTTGCCGTAAGATTGTTATTATTTAATTAGCACAAGAACGGACACTACTTGTCTGGACATTTATTGTATAAAAAACTTATTGTAATGGGGGTTTGTTATAGTGCAACGAGGAGCTGCAGTTGTATTGAATCACTCACCGTGCGGGGAGACCTCGGCGCCATCGCTGTCCACCTCACTCCGAACACTTGCTGGACTAGACCTCTTCAAATCCTCAGCTTGGTAATCACTCCTCTTATCATACATGAAGAAGGGAAAGTTCTGCACGCGATTATGAAAGTAGTAGCCAACCTTTTTAACCTCGTCGTCTGTGAAATCTATATTATTCTCGATATCGATTTCTGGTGAACTTCGATCGATCCCCACAATGGATTCAATGGAGAAATTTTTGTTCGATAATTTGGTTTGTTTGCTTTCGGACTCCATTACTCACACACAGCGCGAATTGATCTCAGTACGGCGGCAGACTGAGTTGCGTCGAGATAACATAACCACGCCTGTGCGTATGGATGGGGAGGGGTTATCCTGACATCAACCAAATATAATCTCTATCTGACGTAAACAGGGTATACTTTAGTTAAAAGGGCTCTTCGTGGTTGGAATAGTCTCGTTTTAACTTGAATCTTATGTCTTGTATATACGATACATATTTCAATGTAATAACGTCAGCAGACTAGACCTTATTTCACCAAACAATCATAAGCAGTTTACCTTACATGCTATAATGTTTTTTATTTCAACATAATAAAGGCTATATTTTATATTTATCATTTAAAAAAAGGTGAGCGGTTTTTGTAACACTAAGTATCCGTAACAGTTATTAAAGTGTAATAATTTATTTATATGATACCATAATACGAAGAAAGAAAACCTATTAAAATTATTTTTTTAGTAATTTGCATTAATTGTGATTTTTAACAGTGATCAAGATACAAGTTCCTAACTTGAAGATTTCCGAGATTGTGAATACTCTTTGTTTCGGTTCAGACTTTGGAAAAAAGGGAAAGGACTTTCATTCATTATTTTTTTATTATTCTATAGTGGACAATAGGTCTCCTATAGATATGACAAAAGAACACCACCGCCCATGAACAACCGCGCCACAACAGCGCATTGTTTGTGTTGCTGGATTTTTACGCCGCTTAAGCGTCAGTTTAAGGGCCTCCCATATCCTCACTCACTCTGCGAAACAGAGTACAAGAACCGTTGTATGTTGACTATTCTGTGAGCCCGTGGTATCACTTCGGACGAGCCGGCCCAATTTGTGCGTCAGTATATGCTTCAGCATGGCTTTCCCACGGGCGCGACAGGTGGTATTAAGATACTCGCCCGCCTACTGTCAAGCCCTTTCAGAAACCGAATAAACTATAAATTAAGTTATAATTGTCCGGACTGGCATTCGAACACGATACCACTCACTTCATGGTACACTTTTAAAACCATTAAGCTACGAGGCTCATATTCGCCGCCTGTGGACAAGCATAAGTCAACCGGCCAACATAAGTGGCACTACATAATTATGTCCTAATTTTATAATTCTCAAAGAATAGTTTCATAAGAGCGGCGATTGTTTCATTGTTATATTTTATTATTGATTGACTGAGATTGTTTTATTATTGATTCTTTTTACCTTATAACATTGACACATTTTTAAAATAAAAAAATTATCTTTTAAGTACCCACCTAAGCGTCGGTAGCTATTTAGAATATGATAAAAAATTTAGGGCCTTTTTTCAGGTCTCTATAATCTGTTTCTAACACAGTACCTTCTACGATAATAGCGAAATTGTTTTGCAATTACCGGTTTTGTCAAATATTGAAAACTAAATAGTTGCTACCTGCCATTGTTTCGGTTTATTGCAATAATTTAGCAGGTACCTGAATAAACCATTCCTTTCACTTTTGTTATCTTTCCTAATTGTATGCATTTCTATTGACTTTCTTGAAATATGAAATTATATTGTGTACTTTTAATTTCATATTTAAGCAAATATACCGTAAAAATAATGAAATATATGGCTTCTTATTATATTGTTATAATTTTAGCTATTTTTTTATGATGTTGCGGATAACGGAACAGGTAGGTCTCCTATATGGTACGAGAACAACGCCGCCCATGAACAACCTCGTCTCAGTCCTTTTTTTTTTGAAGGGCTATTCGCTGCCGGCCATACAGCCATCACAGCTTCACGCGGTCTTTTGGGGCGAGGCGTAGGCTCTCCGTGAATTGATTTTTAGCCGCAACTAGCGCACGGACGTCTCCTGCGAGACACGAACCTCGGCTTGAGCCGCTGCAGTGTCAAGGGCCACCTGAGCAGCCGATCAGACACTCACCGGGGTGAGTCTAGCGACGTAGCTAGGTCCTCGCTTCCGTATCCGGCGCAGGCCGTCTGAACCAACCATCTGAGTTTATGTTATTATCCTCTCGGGAGGCTATCAGCTTACTGTTAGCTTTTGTGATAGGCTTCTGTTTGTGTTTGATCAGGCGAGGAATGTAATCAGCACTGTGGCGCGCGAGTGGATTTGGGTGGTGTTTGACGCTAGGGAAGTAGCGCTCACTCGTAAGCTTCATCCATTGGGCTATAGTGGGGAACTCGTGAACTGGGGAAGTCGTGATAGAGGTCAACATTGCGGACGTAATAGGGCGCTCCGGTCGCGATTCGAGTGAATCGCAATAGAATGACCTGTAGACGTTTTAGATGAGTTGGGGCGATGATGATGGAGCGCCTCAGTCCGCGCACTGATTGTGTTGCCTACTTTTTGACACCGCTTAAGCGGTACTTTTTTAAGGGCCTCCGATATCCTCACTCATTCTGCGAAACACAGTACAAATACCGTTTCACGTTGAGTATTCTGTGAGCTGTGTGAGTGTGTGAGTATTCGTGTTATCACTTTGGACGAGCCGGCCCAATTTGTGCGTCGCATATGCTTCAGGATGGCTCCCCCACGGGTGAGACAGTATTAAGACACTCGCCCGGGCACTATCAATCCCTTCCAGAGACCGAATAAATTATAAATTAAATTATAATTTATAATTGTCCGGACTAGGATTCGAACCCGGTATCTCTCGCTTCATGGTAGACATATTAAACCACATAGCTACGAGGCTCTCATGGGCTAACGAGGGTAACAGACAAGTTACTGTTATAAACTAATATTTTAAATCCATGTTACAATAAAATTATTGGCCCGATAGTAAAAGCAGGAACAATTATAGTCAATAATTTAAGTAATAGCTAATTTGTTATAATTTTTTATCTTGTGCTGCTATCTATCGGACCGTAGAATCAGTAAATAAAAATATCTTGAAAAAATGTAAAAGCGTCATCTGTGTTAAAGTATAAATATTATTATTCATTACTGATACTAGATGACGCTTACTTTATTTCCCCGTACTTTTCATAAACTTTTAATAGTGAAAGAATTCTATACACATCAAAATCTTGTTAAATTATTTATAACTCAAGAACAACTCAACTAATGTCGTTAAAGATTGGTGGCGAGGTAGCTTAAATTCGGGACAGTTATCGTCCAGTCCAGTTTCATTACCAGTATAAGTATATAAGGTAGTATTTTTATCCGAATACAAAAATGAAGGGAAATGATTTTAGTGTCTGTTTTTTGGGTGTAGTAGGTCCATGGATTGCTGAGGGTTCATAAATGGACCCGCCAGGTTGTGTACCGGTCAGACAACGACTGCCGGATCCACTACTTTATTACAATATAAATATTTATTATTAAGTATTACAAGTTCCCTTCAGTTAGCCCGAATAGAGTTTTTTGAAACAGTCGTATTTTCTATCCGTTCATATGTATTATAATATGATCAACAAAAACCCTTTTTTATTTCGTAATATCAATGAAGGTTTCATGTCATGTTTCGCGGTAGATGTGCATTGAGGTTATTCGGGATTAACCTTGGCATCAAAACCCGCTCGAATTAATAAAATTAATTCCTAAAGATATCATTTCACCTCCTAATGTTACTATCTATAATAAAAAGCAATTAAAAGACTGACAAGTCATATATTACAACCAAGTTACTAATAGAACTAGGTTTCTGGGTTTTCATTTAAATACAAAACTCATCATTTAGTTAATTTATTTAAAAATACAAACATGAAACAATGCAGAATACAAAGATTCATCCATATCACTCCGATGTTCGTCGTTCCACAACTGAGCGTTTTTAAGGCATTTTGTGCCGCGCAGCACGATTGCGTAATCAGGTACCTGCAGGTATTTCCACGCCAATACGACTTGGGGACCTTCAAAAGGAGCGTACCTATTCCTTAAATGCGCTACAATGCACCCGAGAATCTCCAAGGACCTGGGGTGTCTTTGGGCGGAGGTCTACCCTCCACTTATCCCAGCTGAACCTCCTTATCCTATCTAGAGATCGTTTCAAAAAACAATTAAAATATCCATGTATTTATTTTTACTATATTTCACGTAATAAATATATAGTTTAAAAAATTATTAAATTAACCTTAAATTATTTTCCTTTTGATATGTAGGTAATAATGTGCAATTATGTTTTAGATAATGGTTTCATCAACACACGATAAAGAAATTGCCATAGAAAGGTTTAGAAGGACTATGCCTTCCAATTTTTTCCTTTCCACGTGACACAAATGTATTTTGACAAATGTCCTTTGCGTGTCATAAAGACTGGGCGACAAGAAACAGTCTCACTCAGTCTAATGAGTTTCCCTCAATGCGAATTATGTTCACTTTACTTCGCTCAGTTAAACAGTGCGTACATTGAAGTGTAACGTAATTTTTTTTCAAACTGTTTTTTATTTTTGCTTAAATTTAATTGATATGTATAATCGATATTATTCAAGATGTATAACGTATAACGTTCTATCTTTATATAATACAAAACAAGGGGAAATTTGAATTAAATATTTATCATTTAGTGAGCAAAAGACCACAGAAAAAGCCGAAAAATGGATTTAAATTATTCACACTCACGCGTTGGCCTCCGTTCGCCCAATCTGACGAATACGACTGTGAGTTTGCAAGACAATTTTGAAATCGATTTGGAAGACACCAACTGGATACTGACTTCAGCATTTATTATATTTACTATGCAAACAGGTGAGTTGATAGTAATGAGAGGTTAGTCTTAGATTCTCTATACAATAAAATAATAACTAATATTGTGTATCATAATAAGGAATATTATAAAATGAACGACTTTCTGAACAGTAAAGAAATCTGGTTTAATTCTGAATAAAAGTGTATCTGTGCTTATTTTTAAGAAAATATGTCTTGCTGTCAGTTTTTTTTGTGAATTAGTAGTAGCATCCAAATTCTACCATAACAGATAATTAAAGAATATATTTCTCGAACAAAATTCAGTGCTACCCTTTTTTAAAGAGATAAACAATATTAAAATAAATATATATTTATTTGTTTAACTTAATAGGGGCTTATTGTCCATGCGCATTTTCGACAATATCTTCTTCCTCTCCCCATACAAATCTATGCCTTACGAGAAATCCGATAAATGAATATATTTCTCACAAAAAATTCAGTGCTACCTTTTTTAAAGTAATAAAAAAATATAAATATATACTTATTTGTTCAATTTAACATTGGCTTCCTGATCATGCGCATTTTCGAGAATGTCTTCTTCCTGTCACCATACACGGCTTAAGCCTAAGCAATATCAGATAAATCTCGCATAAAATTCACTTCTACCCTTTTTTAAATTATTATTTTGTTATAACTTCTTTGTTTTGTATGATACAGTGAACACTGCAGCCGGACCTATAATGGTACGAGTGTACATAATTATATTCAATTTTTTTTTATATTTTAGCACATATATTCTTAGGCTTAGAATATATATATAAAATATTAAAATTACTTATACTATTACAAGAAAATATATACATAAATTAACATGCTTCTACACATTAAAACGCCCTATTTTACCGCTGTTGGAAAATATTTGTATGGAACTCTTATTATGTGTAAGAAAAAAAGATTGATTTTTGATATATACAAGAATATATTTTGCCCGTTTGTACATATAATAAAAATATAAAGTATAATAATATATATAGTAAAATATTAAATAACTTTAATAAAATAGATACGGCAGATAATAAATGGTTTTTTAATTACAAATAAATCCTTAAAAATGTATAAACACATTAAAATTGTTGCCTGTCCCTGTAGTTACAGTAATTTATTATATTATCTCGACAATAAGTTAACCAGTTAATCTTTTTTTTTATCCTTATTTTGTAATCTCTATAAGGAAAGTTACAACTTTGCTGTTTTCTGTTAGGCCGGATAAAACAATAAACTTAAAATACATTATATTTGTATATCTTTGTTATAATATATATTTGTAAGTAACCGGATAAATGTTATTTTCCTTTTTTTAAATATTTTAAATAGTTTTTAATTCGAAAATACAAGTAAAATAAAATTAATTTACGATAACAATTTTAGCGACCGATTTAAGTTCTTATAAATATTATAATTATCTAATTATTAGGGACCTACAACTAACTTTTGAGGTTACCCTGACTTAGTCCATACGCCGCGTCATGACCATTTAAATGAGTGTAGTGATATTTGCTTCGTTCCCCTTCGTCGTCGTTTTTTAAATAAAATACTAGATCATTTTTTTCTGCCTTAAGAATATAAAATTGTAGATATTTTATTGCCCAGGTCCTCTTATTCAATATGCATATAATATATTTAAGATCCAAAAAGAGTATTATTGCTACTCGAGTGGTTGGATATGTTTTATTGAGATATTCTTCTGTTACGCATAACATGAAAAGAAATTGTTTTGTCTATAGGCTTTGGAATGTTAGAATCAGGCTGCGTCTCCATAAAGAATGAAGCCAACATCATGATGAAGAATCTGGCTGATATTTCTCTAGGAGGTAAATTATATATGTACCATGTTTGTTCTCTATAATATTTTAGCTAGTACAGTGTTAGGCTTATGAAAAAGGACATAATTAAAGATATAATATAAGCACGATTATTGCAAACCCGCATTCACTAATAAGAAAATAAAATGATAAAATCAGTGAAAAGATCGTAAGATGTAGGAAGGTAGTGGCAACGGGGCTTCTTCAAGGGTTCTGTGCAGTTAAGTCAGAATCAAACCATATTTGAGTCTTTTAGAAGGGCCTAATATAGACCTGAGTGGTGAATAGATTTTGCAACTTATATTTTTATTGTATAGCGGACTACGAGTCTTCTATATTGTAAGAGAACACCGCCGCACATAAACAACCGCGCATTGGTTGTGTTGCTGGCTTTTTACGCAGCTTAAGCGGCATTTTAAGGGCCTCCGATATCCTGACTCACTCAGAGAAACACATTAGAAGTACCGTTTTAAATACAACTACCATTTCATGCTGAGTATTCTGTGAGCCCGTGGTAACACTTCGGACGAATCGACGCAATTAAAACTCTAGGCTCATAGTGATATATTTGATTTAATTTTTTTTAGGTCTCACATATTGGATCTTCGGCTACGGATTGTCATTCGGCCAGGGAGCACTATCTAATCCCTTTATTGGAGTTGGAGACTTCCTAGTTGACCCTCCGGTGGGCGACCCTTTAATGGGTCCGGTATTCGCTTCCTTTCTCTTCCAACTATCATTTGCCACCACAGCTACAACGATTGTTAGTGGAGCTATGGCTGAACGGTAAAAAATCCTTCTGTTAATAATCATTTTACAATGAAATATGTTTGACTGTAAAATAACCACAGAAAATGTAGTTAAATGTTAAAAACTGTGAGATTTTCTTTTTGTATACCGGACAACGGAGCAGGCGGGTCTCCTATATGGTAACAGAAACCTGCCGCCCATGGATAACCGCGGCACAGTCCGCGCATTGGTTGTGTTGCCGACTTTTGACGTCTCTTAAGCGTCATTTTTAAGGGTCTCCGATATCCCGACTCACTCAGCGAAGTACAGCAGAAGTAACTACCATTTCAAATACAACTACCGTTTCAGGATGAATATTCTGTCAGCTCGTAGTGTCTCTTAGGACGAGCCGGCCCAATTAATGTGGCAGCATGGCTCTCCCACAGATGACCACAAATGCACAGCTAACCACATTTTACATTACGTTTTGATAGATTTAGCTTGCTTGTTTTTTTCTTGGTGTAAAGGATAAATAAGCAAGCAGGTCTCCTATATGTTAGAGAACGCCGCTGCCCACGGACAACCGCGCCACAGACCGCGCTTTCTTTATTTTAGTGGATTCTTACGCCGTTCAAGAGGCATAATTTCAAGAATTCATAAAAGACCAAACGTTAGCGTAAGAATGTAAAAAGTGGGTTTGGCGATTTCTATGAATTTCGTGTTGATAGTTCTTCGAGTCTTGAAATTATTACGAGATTCCTTCGAACTATTCCTTTTTACGTCTGTTTTTTTTAATTATTGTAGTAAAAATAATATATGTAAGTATAAAAATCTTCAAGACGTCATAGTTAATAATAGATAAACTTATTGTTCAACACAGCCTGCTTCGATTTATTTAACAGAAACAATTTTCTGACAACATAATTAGTACTTTTATCAAAAAATTACTTTTTTAAACTTAAATAATGCTTGAATAATGTAAGTCTGAAAATAAATTGAAATTGGTTGATAATTTTCAATTTTAATGACATATCATGATTCATACAAGTACGTATTGATAGTGATAACCACCAAATAGGTAACTACATTTTTTATTCTATAGCGGACAACGGAGCAGGTGGGTCTCCTTATGGTAAAAGAACATCGCCGCCCATGGACGACCGCGCCATAGTCCGGGCATTGTTGTGTTGCCGACGGTTTTTCACTTAAATTTCTTTGCGTATCATTTACGTAATCTTTATTTTAATTCTGAAGGAGTTTATTATAGTGGTAGGATAAATTATTTTTTTTATGTTATTAGATATATACTTAATACAGATGTATAAAAAAGAAAAACTAAACGATGTTTGTTTTCAGTTGCGAATTCAAAGCGTACTGTCTATTTTCGTTTCTAAATACGATAGTTTATTGTGTCCCTGCCGGGTGGGTATGGGGTGAACATGGATTTCTTAATAAGTTAGGAGCTGTTGACATTGCAGGCTCTGGGCCTGTACACCTTATAGGTATGTATTAGACGAATTAAATGTTCAGAGAGAGCATTCTATTTTATTCATGTATCTAACATGAAAGAGGCATAAATTTTAAATATAATAAAAAGTTAATGTTCCTTTTGATTAAGAGTTCAGCAGCGACATTATTGCATAATATAATTTTTTTATGGTATAGGATACAACGAAGCAGTTGGATCTCCTATGGGTATGATAAGAGAATACCGCCACCCTTGGACAACCGCGCCACTGTCTGCGCTTGGGTTGCCAGCTTTTTACGACACATAAGCGGCATAATATCAAGGGCCTCCTATGTCCTCACTCACTCAGCGAAACACAGTACATACCATTTCACGCTGAGTATTCTGTGACGCCATGGTATCACTTTGAACGAGCCAGCCCGATTAGTGAATCAGCATGGCTCTTCCACTATTAAGACACTTTCAAGCCCTTCCAAAAACCAAATAAATTATATTTTTTTCTTATTAGAACCCGCTGCCTCTCACTAAAGCTACGAGGCTCTCAGATCAACATAGATTCACTGACTGTCTTTGCAGGTGGAGCATCAGCTTTTGCGTCAGCATTAATGTTGGGACCACGTCTCGGTCGGTACGCAAAAGGTTCTGCGCCTTTGCCTTTGGGAAACCCTGTAAATGCTGTGATGGGGACCTTTGTGCTGTGGTGGGGCTGGCTGGCGTTCAACTCCGGTAGTACTTATGGGGTTAGTAGATTGGATATTCAAACCAAATACAATTATCGAAAAAAACATAATCAAAATTTACGCTAAGCAGAACAAATATTTTTTCTCTAAAACCAAAAAAGACATTGTTTAAAAATGGTATTTATTAAAACTTTACTTGTAAGTTATATACTATTCAGCAATGACTGAAGTAGGTAAATAGCTAAAAACTCAAGCAATGTAAGTTTGTTTTGTTGCTACATGTTTTCTTATTGTGTTGCTAATATTATCTAATATATCGACTATTTTATCGTGGTTTATAGAGGTTGATAAATTGAAAGACTCTTATTCGATTAAAAACCCATTCTAATATATTAGTACAATGAGAACGGGCAAAGCGATTTAAAAGTAATTAGTTTTCCTTTCGTGTCACAAATGAGGATCATTTTCTCATATTATGGTAACCAGCGCAAATTGAATGTACCTACATACATTAGTCTAATAGCGAGTTAAATAATTCAAAATATTTTCCAATAAACTGTTTTCGCGGGAAGGATTTTTACAATGAATTTAATCTAATTTTAAACTTATAAATTTTTTATTCTAATCACGAAAGTGTTTTGATCTTTATAGAAGCTAGCTGCGAAAAATATTATTCAATTAAAAAATATCCAAATATATTATATTCTCGTTAAGTTTGTCAGTGGGTATGTCGTGCCTCAACCGATTTATATTTTAATTTATACTTCATGGATTCTAGTGCTAAAAATCTTTTAGTATATATTTGTATCAATTGTAATGCTTAATTAAGTGATTTCGAAATCAGTAATAATTTTGAATAAGTCAATTCAGAACCTCATAGTTTAGTGGTTTAATATGCCTACCATGAAGCGAGAGGTATCGGGTTCGGTAGTCGGTCTCTGGAAGGGCGTGACAGAAGCTGGGCGAGTGTCTTAATACTCTAGCACCCATGGGAGTGCCACGCTGAAACATATGCTGACGCACAAATTGGGCCGGCTCATCCGAAGTGATACCACGGCCTCACAGAATACTGTTTCGCAGAGTGAGTGAAGATATCGGAGGCACTTACACGGCGTAAAAACCCGGTAACACAACCAATGTGCGGAATTTGGCGAGGTTGTCCATGGCCGGCGGTGTTCTTTTACCAAATAGGAGACCCACCTGCTCCGTTGTCCGCTATACTATAAAAAAAATCATCAATCTCATCGGACTTTCAAAGCAAAGATGTGTCAAAACAAAGAATACTTAAGTAGATATTTAAATTGGACAGTCACGGAACTCAAATAAATTATAACAATAATAGTCAGTCAGCTTTTCAAGGTTGATGAATGATCACGTTCAGATGTTTTAAAGTTAGCCAGTTTCGATAATATCTAAAACTAGAAACATATCATGTATTTAATTTTTCAGGTAAGTGGAGCTAAATGGCAGTACGCTGCCAGAGCCGCAGTCATGACTATGATGGGTTCTTTCGGTGGCGGTTTCTTTGGATTATTGTAAGTATGATTAAGGAAACTGACTGCTGCCTACCCTAATTAATTAAACAACATAGACAAACCTATATAGATTCATAATCCACGTCTGAAATTTATTAATAAATAATATAATATGTGATTAAATAAATCTAAAATTTATAAATAATTTAAATTAAATTAACTTTCACTAATGAAGTAGACCTAATAAAAAAGGCGAAATTGAAGACCTGTCTTAGAAATGATTTTTATAAGTACATATGTCTTCATTCGTGGTAGAGCCTTGCTGAAGCATATCCTGACGCAATAGTTGGGCCGGCTCGTCCAAAGTAATACCACGGGCGCACAGAATAGTCAGAGTGAAACGATACTTGTACTGTATTTCGAAGGAGGAGTGAGGATATCGGACAACCAATGCGCGGACTGTGGCGTGTTTGTTCATGGGCGGCGGTGTTCTCTTATCATATAGGACACCCACCTGCTCTGATGTCCGCAATAAAAAAATATATGTTAACAACTAAAGAATATCAAAAAACACACTCATTGCACCCCATTTTATGATCACAAAATGATAACGAATGTGTACCTACCTCTAAACTTAGAGCAATAAATTTCAGTTTTTTTTACGAAATAATACCGCAAGTCGAATATTATCGCCAATATAACAACATTTTACCTGCATCTTATTGTTTAGATTCACGCTCATCAAGAACAAGGGTCGCGCTGATGTACTCGATTTGATTAACAGCATTCTCGGTTCCCTGGTTTCTATCACAGGTATTAAAATAATAATAATATATAATTATAATAAATCCTTGTCATTTAGGAATTTAATTCCAAACATTTAAATCTGTCGCTTTATTTATTACATATTATATTTTTTTTACTGTCACTGTCGGTTTTCAGCAAAGTCAATCTATGTAGGGTGCGTTCCAAGAAGCACTTTAAACTAGTTTAAAGTTTATACGCTAGTAGCTCTACAGCCATTACACAATGCGACCGCGCTCTTTATCGTCGCAGTCGCATTGAAACTTTTGTTTCTGATTCGTTTTTAATATCAAATATCATTACTATCGCTCATTTAAATAGGTGGTTTCAAAGAGGATGTGCATTTAATTTGAATTTATAACACTAATACCTAAAAGCAGATGGAAGAGAAAACCACTGGTCGTGAGCTTTAATTACCATTGAAAGCTTTTAGTGAAATGTATTCTTAGTCTATTTAATTATTACAATAGTATTTTGAATCGTAGTAAACGTTGCTATATTTTATAAGTTGTCACATACCTATAACGAAATACGTTATTACATAAAAACTTAACTGGTTAAAAAATGATGGCAACGAAAGTCGCGCCAGATAAGAAACCTTTTTTTAAATATAGTTAATTGTGACAACACAGTGTATGATCAGTCCACATATATCTAATAATAATAATAAATTGAGTTAATTCTAAACAAAACTATCATTGAAGAAAATGCCGCGATGTACTTTGTTGCCGTTTCTACTACACGGAAGCGGCGTAAACTTAGTCTTAAGTATTTTTTTGTCATCAACAAATGTTGTAAATAAATCACAATAATCATCAAATGATTAGGATATCCTATGTAAAATAAATGTGATTTAAACTCTTTTTTATAAATTGTAAAATAAGTTGACCTATACTGTTCTAGCTGGTTGTTTCCTATACCGCGCGTGGGAGGCATTACTTATTGGGATGATTGGGGCTCTCATAGCCGCTTTGAGCGCGACACTCTTTGATAGAATGCACGTGGATGACCCAGTCGGGGCATCTGCGGTCCATGGGGCCTGTGGCTTTTGGGGTACGTATTAGTTTTTATTATGTTATAGCGTACAACGGAGCAAGCGGGGCTCCTATAAGGTATAAGAACATTACCGCTCTTGGAAAACCGCGCCACAGTCCGCATTGACTGTGTTGCTGGTTTATTATGCTACTTAAGCATTATCTTAGGGTCTCCGATATCGTCACTCACTCATCGTAACACAGTAGAAGCACGGTTTCATGTACAACTACCATTTTACGCTGAGTATTCTTTAAACCCGTGGTATCACTTCGAACAAGCCGGCCCAATTAATGCGTCCTCATATGCCTCAGTATGGCTGTCACATAGGTGAGGCAGTATTAAGCCACTCGCCTGGCCTACTTAGCTACGATGCTCTAAAATAGTTTTATAAAATTACAGATAAAACTTATATTTTAGAAGATTCGTTTAAGAAAGTATTGTGTGCTTTAAGTTTTTAAGACTAACATTATCAACTGTTGAGTGTAAATATAAAATAGGTTTAAAATAAAATTGAAGTAATTACATTTTCCTAAGATGTACAATTTTTGTTTTCAGGAGTTATCGCTGTGGGGCTATTCGCCGACAACCCAATACCAATGGAGACTACAAACGGACGGGCTGGTTTATTTAAAGGTAGCTAAGTGTATCCCCACCTGTGGTCCGTGAAGATATGTATGTATGGGGATCCGCAGTCTCATCTCTGGACCGTATGAATGCTAATATGTAATTAAAATAAACATCTAATCTGATTTTATTCAGAGGTCCGTGGTTGAGATAGGTTGGGAATCACTGATCTAATTGCCTGTTTATTTTCTATTTTATAACAATTTTGTAACTTTTAGGTGGCGGTTGGTATCTACTCGGAGTACAAACTTTGACGGCTATATGCCTTATGACTTGGGCTGCTTTAGTCACTTTGATACTATTATGGCTCATAGACCTGGTTCTACCAATCAGAATGGATCCTTATGAAGAGTTGTTAGGCGCTGATTTGACGGAACATAGAATACGGCATGGACAGGTAAACAAGTTGCAGAATTCTTGTATCTTTAGGGGCCAATGAGATATCTAATCATTAATCATCAGATCCTGGTTTAAGTCTCAGGGAAAACATTTTTTTAAATTAATGGTTTCGTGGTGATCGTAAAAATGTTCATAAATAAATAAAAAAATGTTTCTATTAGGTCGGAGTGTCACGAGCTATTTCAGCATTGCGCCCGTTCCACAAATCACAGAGCATTGAAGAAATTGGGGGAATCGGAGTTAACACTGGTCACACAATGATTATAGAAAAACTAAGTGAGGTAATTATTATTTACAATTATAAACTATCCTAATACAATGTTTTAATTCTATTCAAACAACACATTATTTTTAGCTTAAAAAAATACGCAACAAAAAGTCTTTAAACTTATCCAAACTTGAATTCGATGCTGAGCCGACAACACAGTCTGCATTCAAAATGGGTTTTTTAAATAAAAGGCCTGGCAACCCTGAAAATGACCTCCACCGCGCAGTGAACTCTATAGAAAGCAAAATCAATGGCGAAGAAACAGCTTTCAAGAACATCGAGGATCTGAAAGGGAGAAAATTCAAAGAGTTATCACCTGATGAACTAAAGGAATGGGGCGAAATTAACGCTAATCAAGATAGATTTCGACATAGAGTAATTGAACAGAATTATTTAGACGATATCGATAGGTGTGGTGTTTCGTCGCCGAGTTTCAAATGGATTGAATAACATTGGCATTCCACGATGTGATAAAAGGAACCCAATCTTCTGACTTATTTTATCTTTAAGAAAAAAAAAACATTTATATGATATAAGTACTTATATTTTTAATTTAAGGAAATGTGGTCATATTGTAAGGTAAAGCTTTTCTTAGTATTAAGCTAACTTCTATAGTTTGAAGCTATTTAACCTCAGCTTCTTAGTATTTCGATGTATCGCAATGTTATAGAGATGCTTAAATTCGTGAGAGAATTGTATATATTTATATAATACCTGCAGCTCTAGAAAGGCACAATTCCAATTCAACATCTATCTTCTATTAAAAATTACTATATTATAATAACAATCCAATGTCTTAAACAATAGAACTATTGACCCAATGATGGATCTCTGTTGGCAACGCCTTAAAACCTTTCACGGCTTCCTTAATTTCTTCAACAGTGACAACCAAAGTGTAAAGTTTATATTCCTTTTGTACTCTATTCGTCGTATAATTATGACCAGAATCGGTACGGACTGGCATTATTATTCCAAGCGATTCCAAATGTTCAAATGCCTTAAGAATCACAAGTCTGGGTACAGTTTGAGATGAGGAGTTCTCGTTTGCAAACTTCGTATATCTGAAAAATGATTACATAGAATTAACCAAGATCTTACTGTCGAAACTAAAAATCTGTTTCTTTGACGTTTAAATGAAATACGTTAAGTTCTTGGGTTCGATTCTCGGGATAGAAACATTAAAAAAGAGATATGGCGTCCGTGTGCGGTTGACCGCATATCCTGACTGAAAGCTGTTTGCGTTTTTTCGAAAAGTGTTTCTAAAATCATTTTCCGGGACTAATCTCGTTAAATAGTTGACCATAGCAGTTAAATATAGTTTTATTATACAGTATATAAATTTTCTTAGTCTCAAAGTTTTTAAATTTTTATTTATGCGCTCAATGGGCTATAAGTAATATTTTTCAAACACCATGCAGAGATTGTCATGTAAAAAGTATTTATTAATGTTATATGTGTATATTATGTGAATTTTTTAAATTATTAAAATATTTTATGATATTAAAAATGATATTAATTTTATATATTAATTTATGATATTAATTTTGATGATATTAAAGTGGTGTTAATAGCTATTAGTTTAAAATTTACCTATGTAAAATCATTTCAAAGTTCATGGGTTGTCCGTCGAATATCTCCATACCATGCATCATAGCTATGACCAAAGAAAATCCCAAGATAGATAACGATTGCAGATGCTTCACTCTGTACTCCGACGTGACGGTATCGTCTATGACTGTTATTATGTCCTGTAAGTCTATATTAATCTTGTTCTGTGTAATTTTACACACAAGTTGAAACTGAAATATTCAAATAGATTATTTATCTAACTGAAATTACTAGTGTGTATGTTTGTTAATTGATTACGATGGCAAATAGCCATGCATTAGTATGTACAGATCATGACATTGGCTTTTTCCCTTGCAGAACCGCGGATGCATTACCGGCCTTTTAAAAGATGGGTATGTACTTTTTTTGAAGGTTTTGTAAGGGAGAAACTAGTCGTTTTTTTCTAAATATAACATACTTATATAACCAAGTGTTACAGCCACATTGTTTATGCAGGTACATAAGTCACTGATACTAATAGGATATGATAAATGCACAAACGCCTTAACTGATTAAAAAATGCTTTACCAGAACATTTCTAAATATTTGTTCATTAACAGTAAAATAACTGAATTTTTCCAAATAATCAACCACTTTCTTGTTCGCCACCAGTGCTTTAATGTGCTCATTCCAATTGTTTATGAATTCTGGATCCATATCTTGAAAATGACTAGAATCAAACACTTGTTCTGTGATACAAAATTTCTTTTGTTCGGGGTCAGAGCCTATATCTGAAACAGGAACAATTTAAAGATTAATTACTGGACAAAGGAAGAAACTAATTGATTTCTTTTGATGCAGAGATCTAAGCATAACATTAATAAAAGAAAATTTTGATAAGGAACTAAATAAAATTTATCTTACCTATATTCTTCTTTCGCCTCTTTTTATGCAATTTTTCATTTAAAATAGGCAAACATAGGCATTCCACAAAAATCTCCTTTAAATTATCCAATTCCAACTTCGATTCATTAGGAAATATGAAAATGTTGCGGTAAGAAAATCTTGATTTGACACGTTTCTCTAATAAATCCACTACATCTAAACGGTTGGTTATACCTGAATTTTTAAAATTAAACTTTTTATTAAATATATTTAACATTTTCAAATATAAAACATACTCTATTTAAAGTAGAAATGGAAGAATTTTTACCAATTACACACATTGGGGCCTGTTTATTATGTACTATATCAAACAAGTTATATAATAATGTTTGAGTCTTTCCAATAGGGCAAAACATATCAAACTCGTCTAAAATAAATATAACAGTGCGACATCTTCTGTCAACTCCACTCATTAAGCAATTTACTAGAAAACTAAAGTTTTCAGCAAAAGTACCAAAGACTTTTTCACCAACTACATTCTCTAGTTGCATCTGAAAATATCCAATTAAAAATTTATAACAAATGCCTGACAACTATTAGACAGATATGAATAGTTCATTTAAGTGGATTATCCACATCTAATGATTTTTTTTGTATGGTCTATCGTACAATGGAACAGGTGTGTTTTCTATACGGTAAAAGAAGACCGCCGCCCATGAACAGCCGCGCCACGTCATTGGTGGTGTTGCCAGGTTTTTATGCTGCTTATGGCACTTTTTTAAGGGCTTCCGATATTCTACCTCACTCTGTGAAACTACAAGTACCACATTTCACGCTGAGTATACTGTGAGCCCGTGGTATCACTTCAACAAACCAAGTTTATTAATGTGTCAGCATAAGTGCAAAACATATGTCAAAAGAATTTACAGTATAATGTAAAAGCCTTATTATTAAATATTAATTAGCTGTACTGATACTAATTATTATCTTTAGTTCTTTTTGTTGATGCTTAAAATAACAAAAGAATTTAAAATAGATTGTGATGACAATGTAATTTATGAAAATTTATATCCATTCTCCATGATATACCACTTTAACAGTGATTCCACAAAGCAGATGCCATATGCTTAAAGAACTTATGATTTTTATTTAATGAAATGCAACTAAAAAATCTATATTTTTTCTATTTGGTAAATGATTGGAGAATTTTTCACTTTGAAGACAGTCTAAATCTGTTAAAACTATTTTAATTAAATCCTATTCATTGCATTTTCATTTTTTTAAAATAATTGTGAGTCTCAGAAATGTTATAACATGTTTAAATTAAAAAGACAATATTATATTCTAACCCAAAATATTGTCATTTTTATTATAGTGTGATTATCATCTTTTATAAATATATTTTGATATATACCTGAGCTGTAATAGACTTTAGAGCAACTTTCTCATCATGGTGTAAAAGTCCATTAAGTTTCACAATAATAACATCATGTTTCATATCTACTTCATTTGATATTTCATGTATCACTGAGTTTATGAGCTAAAAGATAAATAACATTTTAATATATTATGAAAATGAGTATATATATATATATATTAATATTTCATACTTTGCATATAATCATATCAACGACTTACTGTACTCTTTCCACTTCCTCGAGGGCCTAAAATTAGAGCTGAATGAGATTCCCCCAGCTGTATTGACTTCAAAAATATATCGTACAAATGTTTTCTTTGATTTACATGATCTCTGAATTTAAAAACATCCTTAGCAATTTTAACTTTCAAGTACTTCTTTATAAGATTAATTTGCTTAGTTTCTGACATTTTATTGGTGTATCAGTTAAATTGACGCTAAAATAAAACTGCAGGGCTCGCCATTTATAGCTAAAACTTGTTAGTTGTTATTATACTAGCCGAGTAAAATTAATAAGAATAATTTCGCGCTATTTCTGTCTAATCAAAACTGTCAATTGTCAAGAGCATCTAAATATAGTGACATCGTTGTCAATGAACAAAATTATTTTGTTCATTCTTTTTCTTCTATTGTTTATTCTTTGTGTCAATTTTTATATATGTTTCAATTATAAATCTACTGAATATGATATAATAATGTACTTAATTCATACTAACTGGTACTATTAAAAACTAGAACGATATAATATTATTCTAATGAGGAAGACGAAAGAAAAAAAATCTCATCGATATTACGAAACTTTTCAAATTATTATCTAATACCTGATAGTACCAGTCACTTAGCATAATAATAATATAATAGTCTTTACTGTATGAAAATGTCGCATGTGTTAACACTCTCTTCTGCGCATTGCGTGGAGTTTAAATTTGCTGATCAATAACTTGTATAGTCCACGTGGATAAAATATCAAAAGATTAAAATATATGAAAAGAGAAGTCACGGCAAGACAGTACAACAACTAAAGTAGTCAATATAATCGTCCGTGATAGAAAACAGGCCATGATTTTATATTTCACTTAGTTTTTCATGTTTTAGGTAATTATAAAAGTAAATATAGATAATGCCACTTAAAACATCATATAAATCGTATTTGAATTATTAGATTAATACATAATTTATAACATCTATAAATAGTTTTAAATTTTTTTTTGTAATATCTTAAGACGAATCTTTAAACTGAGCTCAGTTTATTTCGCTTTCACCACATTCATTATTTACTATCTCGCTTTAACTTATTTATACCCTTGCTATGATATCTCTCTTCTTACCAAAGGCTTTTAGATTGTATACCCTAATACGCATGTAAAATTTTAGCATTTTGCCAGGCTGATAAGCAAAGGCTAAAATTAGATTTCGCGAAAAAAGCGTATTAATTATTACAGTTATATTTATAAGAAGTATTCCATACGTGACGTAAATACTTTTAAAAATGATCTGTGAAACATTTATACACATTTAAAAGACAATATTGTGTTGTGATAAGTGATGTGTTTTCTCATTGAGACCACCAGCAGGTTTCAAACATACAATTATACACTCGGATAAAATTGCACATTTCACAAGCAAATTAAATAGCAATGTAATTGATGCATTTTTTAAGCACTACTAAAGAATGGCTTTCAGTATAGTGTAAAATATACTAGCTACTATCTACATAGCTTTTATCAATAACTTTTAAATGCGAATACGGAATAATTATCGATAATTAATAATAAACTATATCTGGACAAAAACAAATATTGAATATAGGTACCGTAGAAATTTAGATTTTTTAAAACTTATGTCATATTTATAATTACATAATATTACATCTTTAAAGATTTTCTTTTGAGTTACGATTATTAACTGAATCAGCACAGTTATACGCAAATTTTTATTTTTGGTAATTTTAAATTTTAAATGAAAGGGTTTCAAAAATTTCAAACAGCGTGAATCGTTGAGTGCTGTTGGTATATGTGATTTCAATTATAAATTTAAATATTTTCTATAAGTAGCTCCAAGTTCCGTAACATAAGGTATTTAATTATTAATATCAGTGAAATTAAGTAATAATAAAACACAGTACAGTTTTACTCAAAACTTTAATTGGTTTGTCCCATAACGTATGATGCATTTTTTAATAAATTCAAAGGCTAACCATATGAATATATGCTTTATTCTTAGAGCATCATGTTTTTAATAAATTGCACGTTTTGTTTAATTTCTCCCCGCGCAAATTTGGTAACAAGAAAAGAAAAATGTTGCAACACTCGTGGTACATATAATTTTTTTTACCTATTTTTATACACTGTATACACCAATATAAATTATTATTTGCATGACTGCTTGAAGTCTTTACTAGCAAGTAGCAAGATATATTATTTACTATTTTGTGATTTTGTTTGCCAAATGTTAATTTATGTGAATCGAATGAAGTTTTAGAAACAAAAAGTGACAAACAAAAATAGCTTTAATGTGATTATTTTGTGCAAAAAAACTCCAATGTAAGTACATAATCTTTCAATAAGAAGCCCATACATAGCAATTTCTTTGTGTTCGCTGTGCACACAATGAAATAATTAATTTTTATGATAATTTTATAGCAATTTATATAGACTTTACGTGATGTTGAAAAATTCTTAAATCCTATTCCACTATGACATACATAACTTATCTATTAATATTGTTCTTCTTTAAGTAAATGGTTTAATTGATGCTTCTCCATGCTAAGTTTTGTTTGTACGTATTTTAATGTCTTTTTGTATAGCATCTTAGATGTGCTTTATTATGTATTGATTATTTAAAAAGTTATCATCCTTAAACCCAAAATCAAAAGGAGTTCTATATGTTTGATGCAGCTGTAGGTTGTATATAACAGTACTAAGAAATGTCTTAAAAAAACCAAATCATAAACATCTTTATTTGCCTATACTATATTTAAAATGAAACTTACAAAGCCATAGCCATATGACACCTAAAGCAAATTATATCCAAATACATGTCATAAAATATAGTTGAGTTTATCATGAAGAGACAGTCAAACAATCTTTAACAATGAATGTGATAAAAGAATGAAAACCAGGTTGCGTGTAAAATATCAAATATTTGTGACTGCTAGCATATTCAGATTTATAAATGTGTATTATTAACTATAATCTTTGTAAGAGGTCATATCAATTATGGTTAAATGATTTCTAATTTAAAGGGCATACTAATTTTAACTTCATTAGTATGATATGTAGATATCCAATACTGATTAGCAATCTCTAAGTATACAACACAAATCGCACTGTGAATAATCAATCATAAATTATAAAACACTTTTTCCATGTAATATATTCTCATTTGAATTTTTATTATTTTAAATAATTCACATAATAATTATAGGTGATTTTATACAAAAAAATTAAATTTATAGTTTCTATTAATTCTGTGTAAAATTTCAAGTTCAGCTGTTTAATTAGTAGTCTGCATATCTGTTACTCAGTTATTTTTGTATGTTTATTAATTTAATATATGATAAGATTAAATAAAATAAAGGTTTATAAATTTCAGATGTGTGACCGGTCTATAAGCTGTAACAATGGAGGAGCATGCGTGCCTTGTCCGTGCGCGTTCTGATTCTGAGAGCTCATCAAAACTTGGCAGCTTTGGTTCCATAGCACACACAATGTCTTATACTGAGGACAGACTCACTGGTAAAGAAGCTCTTAAGTTATTAAAAAAAACTATGTAATACAAGATTTTTGATTAATCAATTGTGTTCTGTCGAATACCTTATAGAATAGACATGATACACGTATTTGTCATTCAATGACCGCACTAGTCATTCATTCAAATAGCGGATCCAACCAGATGACTGCCACAATCTAATGATTTTCAGAAGGTGGTGGTGATACTGGCGTCATTCATACTGTAGCACCTCCACCTGACAATAATGATGTCAATGATAGTGGTGAGCTTTTGGACTATAATGATTCCAGTGTGCTCGAACAGTTCCATGAAGATGCCTTACGACAGGTATATAGCATTAAATAATTGTGATAACATTTTAGCTGCTCTTTCATTATAAAGTTGATTTTGTAGTGTTTGAGTTTATCTCTCATAAACAGACATCATAAATACAAAGTCACATAGCTTTATAGTGTTTCCCAACATGTTTTAGGCCATGCTGGACTTTTATATTTCTAAAATCTATACATGCAAAATTTTAATCATAATGATTTGTTTTTTAGTAATATAAATGATGGGTATTAGAAAAAATCACTAAAAATGTAATCAAAATAAAGAGGAATGAATTTCAAACATATAATAAAAAATTGTAATTGAAAAATAATTAAACCTTTATTTAGGATTTTTAAAATTAGTTTGTTTTAATCCTTGAGCTTGATTCTTGGCGCACACAGATTTCTTAATTGAGATGTACTTCTTTAAGAACAGGCGAGATATTTTCAGGTACATTTTTTTTTAAAAAGACAATCCACAAGTATCGTCTAGATTCTCCTTATTCATCAACAGTTTTTATAAAAGATTTTTTTAAATATAGTAAATCGGACAACAGAGCAAGTGGGTCTCCTATAAGGCAAGAGAATGCCGCCGCCCATGGACAACCGCGCTACAGTCCGCGCATTAATCGTGTTAAGAAGCGCCTGTTAAGTGGCATTTTAAGGGAAGGACCTAAGTTTAAGGGCGTCTGAAATCCTCATTCACTCAGCGAAACTCAGTACAAGCACCGTTTCACGTTGAGTATTCTGTGAACCCTATTAGTGCGTCCGCATATGCTTCAGCTGGCTCTCCCACGGGTGAAAATGATCGGGTTTAGGTATAAGTTTTCCCCTATCATATTCTTTCCTGGCTTTGCTATTGATAGACTGATTTAGTAACTAGCCTCATAGATATTACTATTTGTTTAATTTCAAGATGTAAATAGATTTTATTATTATGCATAAGTATGATTTTAAAATTACATTAGATGAGTTTTCTAGTAAGGCCTTTGTGTTTCTTCTTTTAGGCAGGTTGCGGTTTATCTCAAGGCAAAGTGATTCTAGCAGTTGGTCTTGCTGTAGTCGGCTCAGCTTTAGAAATGTCGTCAATACCATTTGTCTTGCCATCTGCCGAGATAGAGCTATGTGTTTTGCCACACGAGAAAAATTGGTTAGGTAAGTGAACTATATAAGTGAAATTGTAATAAAACAAAAGTAAATAGAATTAAAGAAGATTCATTAAGTAACTTCAAATAAATATGAAATGGCATTCACAAACTTAAATAATACAATTTGAGCGGATTCTTAGTAATATGCTGAAGCATATGCGGACGCAATAAATGGGCCGGCTCGTCCGAAATGATACCACGAGCTCACAGAATGCTCAACGTAAAACGGTATTAGTACTGTATTTCTCTGAGTTAGTAAGGATATCAGAGGCCCTTAAAAATCCGCTTAAGTAGCGTAAAAAGCCGGTAACAGCCAATGCGCGGACTTTGGCGTGGTTGTCCATGGTTGTCTTACTATATAGGAGACCCTTCCACCTTCACCGTTGTCCGCTATACTATAAAAGAATTAAAATATATTCAGAGAAAGCTTATAGATACTCTGTACTACAGAGTAGATTCGTTCTAAACCGATCCTTTCGCTTGGGATTTGAATGTTTATAACTCAACACGTACACAATTTATAACTTAAGTTCTTTGTGGTCTTATATGAAATAAAATCTGACTTTACTTTTATAATTGCAAAGTAATAATATTGTAATTGTAAAATATCATCATCATCAGTCTATCAAGTCCACTGCTGGACATAGGCCTCCCCCAAAGACGCCCACCTATTTCGATCTTGAGCGATCTGCATCCAGCGGTTGCCCGCGACCTTCATGAGATCTTCCTTCCATCGCACGGCGGGACGTCCCACTCTGCGTTTTCTTATACGCGGTCGCCACTCGAGAACCTTTCTTCCTCATCGGTTGTCGTTTCGTCGAACGATGTGGCCAGCCATTGCCATTTCATCTTACTGATTACTAATTGTAAAATATAAATACACATTTTTTGGTACAGTGGACAACGGAGCAGGTTGGTCTCCTATGTGGTAAGAGAACACCGTCGCCCTTGGACAACCGCGCCACATTCCGCGCTTTGGATTTGTTGCCTATTCGGCATATTAAGGGTTGTCGTATATTCACACTCGCTCAGCGAAACAATACAAATTCCGCTACACGTTAAGTATTCTATGATCCCGTGTTACTTCGGATGATCCGAACCAATTAGCGGGTCAACATGGCTCTACCACGGAAACAACAGTGTATGTACTTAAAGGCTGGCAACGCACCCCCGGCTCTGCAAGGGCTGGGGGTGTCCATGGGAGGAGGACCGCTTGCCCTAGGTGAGCCTCCTGCACGTCTGCTATCAATAATAAAAAAAAAATTGTTCTGTAACAGTGTCCAAACTATTGCCATTTCAGTGATGATAAGTATAATGGGCGGATCCCTTGGTGCGGTTGGATGGGGTGCGCTAGGAGAGCGTCTGGGACGAAGGCGTGCGTTGCTTTCCGCGCTCGCTGTTAATGCTGTGTTTGCCGCGATTGCTGCTTTCATGCCCACTTACGGAACGTTCATGATGGCTAGGTGAGTTTTAATTTAATTTTGGCTCATATCAGCGCTTAGCGGCTTAAAAAGTCGGCAACACAATACAGCTTACAGAAAGTAAATTACAGAATCATTGTAAAAACTAAACGGCGGACTATGGGCTGCGGTGTATTCTAATAGAGGAGACCCATCTGCTCCATTGTCCGCTATATCACAAAAATATATCAAACAATCGATGGTATATTAAAATGGCGATTTTCATCAATATTAATATTCTGACCACTTTTTAAGAGTATACTGGTATGACTATGTAAAATATGGGCAATTCCACCATATGCTTTAGGTCTATCAAAATGTTTCTAAATTAATAATCTAATTATACAAAATAATCATGGTGCCTTTTGGTCTTCAGATTTTGTTCAGCAATCGGTTCGGGCGGTATCATTCCAACAGGATATGTGTATTCTTCAGAAATGATATCGCGGTTCAGACGGACGTTGCCCATGGCCATATTTCCTATATGTATGGGCGTGGGCATTCTCACAGCGGCTGGATTGGCACGAGCTATATTACCACTCACCGGGGCTGAGACGCTAATTGAGAATAAAGAACATTTTAGTGCATGGCATAGGTAACGTTCTTAATAATTTGTCTGTATCATATAAAAAGTCTTTTATGCCTTAACACTCGAGTTCGATCAAAAAAGTCTGTAAGAAAAAGTAGAGCTAATAATACACTCACAATATGTTTGAAGGTTTGTTGAATGTAAATACAAAAGTTGAATAGGTAGATGATAATACATTGGGATATCAATAACTCGAATGTCAAAGGAAATGTTTAGAAATTCGACTTTTCGAATTAACAAAAATTTCGAGTTACATAGGATTTATTTGCTAAAATCTTGACTTATAATGGTGCGGTTTATGGTGTGGTGGAGTTAAAGTTAAACAACAGTTCGACTTAGATTCATGGCACACATATAAATTTAAAAGTACTAGAAAAAACTAAACGAATCGAGGCCACGATCACTACGATTTAATGACGACGCCGAGATCCGTTTAGTTTTTTCTAGTGCACTTTAATTTTTTATATGCTTTACTTGTGAATTTTATTGCTATGATTTCGGAGAAGTATATTACTAACTACGACTTACGGAGTCTCGTTATTGAACTTCGAGTTACAGTGGGTAAATATTCTTATCAACGCCACGTAGGGACATAACACTTTGTTCGAGTTACAAAGTCCAATTAATTGGAGATATATTTAGAGTTTCAGTGGAAGGGAATAGATTTTTTTGACTCAAAGAGGATTTCGACTAAACTACGTTCGAGTTGTCGAGATTCCACTGTATTTGATTTTTAATAAATCATTTTCTTTTAAAACATTTACAGATATTTGCTGCTTTGCGTGTTACCAATTATCGCGTCCTTAATCAGCCTGATATGGACGCAAGAGTCACCTCGCTACCTCTTAGACGTCGGAAGAGAAGTGGACGCAATGATGGTATACCAGGTACCGTACTTTTTCCTAACTTTTATGAAAACAAAGCCGAACGAGCAGAAGGTTCATCTAGTATAATTGAGCCGCCGCCCATGGCTACAGTTCTGCGCCGCAGGTGCCTTTCACCCCTGGGAGAGCCTTACTGAAGCATATGCTGACGCACTAATTGGGCCAGCTCATCCAAAGTGATGCAACGGGTTCACAGAATACTCAGCGCAAACAGTACTTGTATAGTGTTGCAGAGTGAGTGAGGATATCGAAGGCCCTTTAAAATGCCGATTTAGTGGCGTAAAAACAGAACAATCGCAACACAATCAATTTGCGGACTGTGGCGCGGTTGTCCATGGGCGGCGGTGTTCTCTTACCACATAGAAGACCGACCTGCTCCTTTGTCCGATATACTATTAAAAAAGCATAGCTCTCCCACTGATGTTCACGAGAAAACTTTGTTTTCCCTTTGTAAATAATGGACTGTTTATTGCAGAGTATACACAGTGGCAATCAAGTCCGCATATGCCGCAAGGTTAGCGCGGCGAATGATGGGGAATACCGTTTGGGCGAACTTTCCCTTCCTGGGAAGCGTCGTCCGCCTGCATTGCACCATGTTAGGCATAGTGTCAAAATGGTGAGTTATTTATACACTTACATGGACCCTTTACCTCTAGATAATACGTATTAAGTTTCAATTAACTAAATTATTATAGCTGTAGCATGTCAATTATATTATGAATATCTTATGTATGCTAAGGAGAACATTGACAGTGTTAGTCCCTGAGCCGATGTACTAAATACTCAGATAAGCTTGACATTTCACTATGCAAGCGGCAAAAAAAAAAGTAATTCTTATGGAGCAATGTATGTTTTTATAATAAAGTGTCCTCCCACAAAGGAATTGGACTTGTTAAAATTTAAGACTACCATTTAATGGAAATGATGTTATGCCTAAATAAATTTAACCACACAATTTTAACACAATTTATATTGTAAGATCAGTTCTTAACGATGATAATGGGTTAAAAAGATTATTATTTTTAATTCTATAGCGGATAACGGAGAAGGTGGGTCTCCTATATAGTAAGAACACCGCCGCCCATGAACAACTGCGCCACGGTCCGGGCATTGGTTGTGTTGCCGGATTTTTACCTTGCTTAAGCGGCACTTTTAAAGGCCTCCGATATCCTCACTCACTCTGCAAAACACAGTACAAGTACCTCTAAGTATTCTGTAAGCCCGTGGCATCACTTCACTTGCGTGTCAGGGTATGCTTCAGCATGGCTCTCCTACGGGATTATGGAATTGAGATGGATGTTTATGAAATAAAAAGACATTCCGTTGTATATAATTTTATTTATTGTGAATAAATTTATTCTATTCTTTCAGTTTTGGCAGACATTTTTCCAATTGTTCTCAAATACGTACAGAAATACAACGTTATCTCTTGGCGGGACATTATTGTTTTCAATGGCGATATCGGTAAGAATAATAGTTCATGTGACTCTTCCTTTCCTTAAAAGATTGTTTTTCCTATGCTTTTAGCTCAGGACTTAATACGCAAACGTAGGGTCCATATATATATATATTTTAACTTTTTTTAAATGAGCAGGAGGCTCACGTAAGATAAGCGGTCTTCCGCCCATGTCCGGACTTTTAAGTATAATTACACTCTTTTATTTAAGGCTCCCTAGTGGTATTGGAAATAGCTCTGCTGGCAGCTGATTCCACAGAATGTTTTTTTATAGTATAGCGGACAATGGAGTAGGTGGGTCTCCTATATGCTAAGAGAACACCGCCGCTTTTTGACAACCGTGCCACAGTCGCACACGCTTTTAAGGGCCTTCGATGTCCTTACTCACTCAGCGAAACACAGTACAAGTACCGTTTCACGTTGAGCATGCTGTGAGTCCGTCGTATCACTTCGGACGAACCGGCTCGATCAGTGCTTCAGAACGGCTCCACGAAATGGAATGTGACGAATAGTGATCTTAATGTTTAATAGAAGAAAAAATGCTTAAAACGAACTAGACAGCGACTTTGAACCTTTCAGTATGCACCCATTGTAAGATATTAAATGTATTTCCAGTTCTATTTGTCAGCCTCCATACCGTCTACGGTGCTGAGTATGGAGACAGAGGCATTTCTCCTATCGAAGCGTCGGATTTCAAACGTGACGTACGAGAACGAACGATACAATGAGACGTTGGAGAACATAGACTTTAGTGACGTCACGTTTCGCAACATCACCTTTCGCGACATGCTGATGTCGCACGTCGCTTTCCACAACAGCACCTTCCTCAATGTCGCCTTCTCCAACATTAAAACGTCCTACACCACGTTCAAGGGTTGCCTCTTTGTTAATTCTACGTGAGTATTTTTTGCTACGACGTTCTTTACGGCAGGCTTGAGGAGATTGGGACTTTACGCGTGACCGAACTGAAAAAAATGTGATCGTAAAACCCTAAGAAAAGTCCGTGGAATGAAACTGTTAAATGAAACCTTTGTCTTTCTTTCTTTTCCTTAAATACACAAAAATATCTTTGTTGCTTTAATTTATAATTTGAATTACGATTTTTTTAACGTAATTTATTAGTTTCTAAAATATTGAATTACCTAAATACTTTCCTATATTGTGTCGATTCTACATTAGCCAAAAGAATTTCGTTCCTACCTGGAGTCTCACGACACCACATCTTTTGTTTATGGCATAGCGAACAACGATGAGTAGCAGGTTGGTCACCTCTATGGTAAGAGATCATCGGTTATGATGAAACGCGCCGCAATCCGCGCTTTGCTTGTGTTGGCGGCATTTTTACGCCGTTTTAACGATATTATTACAAGGCCTCCCATATCCTTACTCTGCGAAACACATTACAAGTACCGTTTCACGCTGAGTATTCTGTAGTTTTAATCATTACAAATAACGGGCAGTCACCGCAGCCGCTACCGCTCTCGAGACCTGCCGTGGGGACCTAAAGAT
>DWCF01000928.1:0-36354 GCA_018230265.1 Delias oraia
TATTAATTAGTCTAAAACCTAAATAAAATAGTAATAATACCTAATTGTCATTATAGTTTAATTATATGAATTTTTAAAACAAAAATCTGTGTTCAAAGAAATACAGGATAGAGTTACTAGTGATCAGACTCAATAAAGTAAGTAATTCTTTTAGAGGTTATGCGATACGTTTTTACAAGAGGATCCTAGAAAACGTTCAAAAACTTCCTGTAATTAAATTTAAAAAAACTGTTAAGGGGCGTGTGACAAAGTACACTATAGTGTTAATGATTTAAAAATGATGTTACGCTTTCGGAATAAGGTGTTTATGCCAGGCATTCTCAGGCTAATTTTTTGTTATATTTTTTATATTTTAAGTACCTATCCGACGGAAGCAAAAAAATTACACACACGTACTAATTTCGCCAGTTCTTCTCAGTGGACTTAGCTTCCAACCGGTAGTAGGCTGATTTTGACGTTCAACGACCTGCATTTTTGAATTTATGTGGAGTCAAAATATTTCATCTCTTTTCAGTACATTATAATAGAATTAGCGGACTCTCAATAATTCAACTAAAAGAATATTAATTGACATAATCATAAAAATATCAATGCAAAACAACGAAACAGTTGAGGGCAAAATAGGAACGATGTGCACGATTCGAATGCTGGAGACTGTGAGAGCGCGAAGCAGGGGCGTGAAGCTGGGGCGCGAAGCTGGGGTGCGAAGCTGGAGTGCGCTGGCTCTCAACAGACGAGCGGCGGGGAAGCATGCTGTCGAAATCAGAGACTGGGGCTCGCTTCTAACAATAGTTTATGTTAAAAGTGCTATAAAACAAATTGCGTCGTAAGACAACACGCTGCGCAGAATAAAGCCGCGGCGTGAAATGTTCGGGAGGCGCGGGAGTAGAGGGATGCGATCTGCGCGTGTGTGTCCGACTGTGTCCGTTTGTGTCTGTGTGCGTTCGTGAAGGTCAACCGGCGGCGTCATTTCCTGGTCATTGCCTGCCTCCGTCTGCACACATAGACGCCGCATGCACTCTTAGACACGCACACCGCTTTCCGGTCGCGCAGGAAAGCGTAGTAACCATTGTGCCTTGTCTATGGAAGGATATCAGTGCATAAAAATGCATTGTTTTTGCATGACAATAAACTAGAATCAATCGGACGTTATCTGAATTTTAATTCGATCCAGACGTCGTTTCCTTTATTTAAAACTAGCGACCGCAACATCGCGATTTTAAATAATCCAATGGCAGCGTGAGGCATATTTACCTCTGTCTCCAATCAACCAGTTACCGAGATTATTTCTTTTTCGCTTACAAAATTATTAGTATCAAGCTGATGAAAACACTTGCAAATAATCATAAATTACATAAACCATGCGAAATTTATCTATTCCGGCTAGATAGCGAAACGATATAATATTTTGCAAACAGCACTCTGTTGCTTTGAGGAAACCACGCGATATCTTAATACTTTTATCGCGATAACAATTTCCAAAAAGAAAGATAGTTTGATGAATAAAGATACGACCAATGCAGCCAAGATTAATTTCCCTAGCGAAAGTGATATTACTTTGAATATATAATAGTAATCGCAATAATTGCTAATATTCAAAACACCTACGAATAAGATGCATATTCCATTCAAAAGATTCCTTCTTGGCTATTGTAACAGTTAGTAAGTAATCACTAATATGATTAAAACGTGCATTGAGAAAAACAGGCTAAACTCCCCAACGTCAAGTAATACTTAGTAAATGTTAAATAATGCCCGTATCATGTATTCCAACAGCTACCGAGCCGTAAGAGGTCTGTAGGTAACCTATTTCTTGCGACTTCCCAACCGGTTCCCGTAGGCTTAGGCATCCAGCAATAAAACCAATAACTATTGTTTTAGGGTTCATTTTAAAGTAATTTTCCATAACTCAGCGTAGGGCTGCCGATTGGTGACCGTTATTGATGCGAACTGAAATAACTGAAGAAATTAACTGTCGCTTGTTCTTGTGTGGGTTTATAGCTAGGGGAACGTCCTGTAGGAATCCCGCAAATACACATTTATATTTTTATATATTATTTACATTATAAAACACAGTTTTAAGTTACATTTAAAATATTGTAAATACAGTGAAACCTGGATAAGCCAGAGATGTGGAGCACAATCTCATTCTCGCTAATTAACGTTTCTCACTTACCCGGGTTTTTCGCTAATGCTGCCTGCATTACATGGGTAGCGTTTCTCTCTTATAGAGATACGCAGCAATAATAAACTCGACTGTCACTTATAGAGGTATAGATATAGCAGTCTTATGGAGATCCATGAGGGAAAATGACACTCTTGAAGGCATTTTTGTTTCTCGCTAATAGAGGTTTTGGGGGCTTACAATTACAGATACTGACTGTTACTCTCACTTATAGAATTTTCTCACTTATCCAGTTCTCACTTACTCAAGACTGTATATGAATAAAATCGTTCCATATAGAATTAATAAACGCACTAATTGGGCCGGCTCGTCGAAGTAATATCACGGGCTCACAGTCAACGTGAAACGGTACTTGTACTGTGTTTCACAGAGTGAGTGAATATATCGAAGGTCCCTAAAAAGTGCCGCTTAAGTGGCGTAAAAAGCAGGCAACAGAACCAGTGACTATGGCACAGCTTTCCATGGGCGGCGGTGTTCTCTAAATATATAGGAAACCCTTCTACGCCGTTGTCCGCTATCCTATAAAAAATATATAGAAGTTAAAATATATATATATATATAATAAATTATTAATTCTAAAATAAAAAATTAATAAATTATTAATACTACATTCGTTTGGTATGTACTAAAATAGATACAATTCTGACTGAACGGTTATAATTTTTGTACTAAATATAATGTAAATGCCGTATAAAATAAACGGATGGTGTTTAAAGGCAGCCCTATGGTAATCTAGTGGTACCCGTACACACAACCTTGATATTGCAGAACCAGTAGGATGTGTTCGGCTAAATATAGCTTGATATTCTGCTTTTTTCTATTTTGTTACTCTTCCCAGGCTCGAGAGGGATTTTATGGCGTACATGGAAACGGCTCATTCAATTGTAAATAGCCAATGAGACATTCCACACCGTTACTAAACTTTACTTCAATAAATGCTGTTATAATTTATACTAAACAAATACGTATATATGTTTTACGCCCAATATTACTATTACTTTTGTTTTATGACAAAAAGTAACGTATAATTGTGCGCTATAGTAGAATAATTATGTTTCTTTATGTAATTGAAATATTACGCAATAATTAAAATGTTTCCTTAACTTACCGAGAATTTTTTAGCTAACATTATGTAAAAGTTGGTTTATAGGAATTGTTGGTTTTACTATAACAAACATCTAATGCCTAGAAAAACTACTACTATGTAAGTAGTTCAATCACTGGTTGGCAATTAACACGCATAGTAACTGAAACAACCTAGTTTCGTTATTTCCTTTCAGAAAGTAATTCATGCCATAAATTATAACAATTTCTCCGCTTATAATGCAAACTTACGATTCCAATTTTTAGATAACAATTGATTAGAACAGTGTCTTTATCGCGAATATACTTTACATGTGCTCATTTAACATTGAACTTGATCTTCAGTGTTATCACATAAATTTTGGTAGATTTAGAAATAATTTTTATTTAGACTACACTGAATGATTTAAGATGTGCAAATAATTTGCAGCTATTAACTATAATTAAGTTGCAGTGTATGTAATTATCTATTGGTTATCCATAAACAAATATATATAGAAGCTATCTCTCCTAACCACAGAAGAAAATGTCGTCTAAATTTTGACCTGACTACCACTGTGCCGTGGCATCAAAGTTGCAGGCATGAGAAACCCGTTTTAAAAGATATTTTTGTTTAAAACTGGGCCGTACAGTATTTATATATTTTTAATCGATTAATAATATATTACAATTACAATATTTATTTTGCTTAAATAATAATACTCAATGAACTCGTTTCATATCAAGGTTTATTAAATAATATAGTTTTGATGAATGTAATATTAATTGGAAATATGATACGTTTAAATTTTTAGTAGAAAACGTACCAATATTATTTGTTGAGCGCACACACCTGTCAATGAGTTGAACGACCGAGGAGATGATAAGTCGCGCGAAAATACGCGACTTAGATAATATTAGAACGAATATGGCGGATTGCGGACGAGCAATGTCTCGTGTTTACCGCGCGAAGGCTAAAAATAATAGACATTATCCAGTATTATATAATTTCTCTGGACCTCTTATTATCTACGATGTTGTCTTTAAAAAAATAAATCACATGCCATTTGAGCTTTAAATCAAATTCGAAATTCAAATAGCATACTTTTTATACAAAGTAAAATATTCGAGTAAGGCAAATGTCATGTATTTTTTTAATAATTCGATACTCTCGTCAAGTTATTTCATGGACGGATAAGAAATCAGAAAATCTGATATTGATCTAACCGTAAAACGTATATTTCCATCTAAAAAAATGTTTTTAGGTCGGAAGTGCGAGCTTGGCTCAGTTTATGATATTTCTTCGAATTTCTCTATAGCCACCTGTTAAACAAAGTACTAACAACTGTTTTAGCCCCCATTATATATTTGTTTTCATAGATTTAGGAAAGGATTTACCCTTTGGGAGGTTTGATAATAATTTTATAAACAAAATTTTGATAACTATACGTGCCCCAAATCTGCCTTCATAACCTGTTAATATAAGTAATCTTATTTAACAATTTATTCACCATAATGGTTTGTTTGTATAAAAATGGCGACAAGCGAACAGGAGGCTCGCCCTGGACATCGCTGGCTTTTGCAGAGCCACGGATGTGCTGCCAGCCTTTAAGGAATACTAAAGCTCTTTTTTTGAATGCCCCCAAATCGTATTCGTTTGGAAATACCCTTGCTGGCAGCAGGTTCGACAGAGTTGTGTTGCGCGGCACAAAATGCCTTAAAATTGCTCAGTTGCGGATTGACAAACAACGAGGTGAAAAATATGAAATCTTGTATTCTGCCTCGATGTTCGATGGTTAAAATCAGAAACAGGTAGCCATTCAAACAGCTCCTCCGAACATTCTCCATTATAAATGCTATAGAAGATGCTGAGCAAAACAATATCTCTACTCAACGCCAAGGAGTCAAACTGATCGGAAAGATCTGGTCGTCGACAATTCGAGCCACTCTGCGCTGAATGCGATCTAGACGAAGAAGCTGATATTTCGGAGCTCCCGCCCAGACGTGCCAGCAATTAATATGAGACCGAAAATGGTGGCTATAGAACTGAAATAGGAGTAGGTCGCATTACATGAACGAATTGCAGAGCTATTTGTCTATAGGTGCTACCAGACAAGATGATATCACGAAATTAAATCGTAGAAAAATAAGAGTGATAAGCCGGTTAGATAGCAAGTATTAGATTGCGTCAAGCGCTCGCCTTGACCTCAATAGCTGGCGAGCCGAGCCACGTTTTCCTCTATACATGTCACAGTTTCACTTTCAAATTATAACGCGTTACACGCACTATTGTACAGTAGGTACAGTTTTAGCAGAGCTTTTAACATTTAGCTTATTACACTGATTAGCATCTCACAATCGTGAAATGCTTTGAAATTTCACCCAAATTTTGATCCTCCCAATCTTTCTTTTTTTTCTAACAATTTCTCCAACAGTGTTTCCAGCGTTTTACCGAGTTTTTCCATTCTTTTCTAATAAAACAATATGATGAGATCTTGTCAAGTGTTGACACTTAGACTTTGTCTATGGTAGATAAAGAAAACAATCTTATTTAATAAGGAGTCCAAGGTTTTCTTTACATATTGACTTAAACTGAGATTTATAATTCAAAACCGAATTCCAACAGAGAAGATTCAAATATAGCTAAGAGTTACGCCAACCAATCAGAGAGCATGATTTCAAAAACCTAACATGGCCGCTACCATACAATTCATTCAAATATGTCGTACAGTTTTATGGTCTAGTGGGCAATAGAGCCGGCGGTCTTCTCTATGGTAAGAGATCACCGCCGCCCATAGACAACCGCGCCACAATCCGCGCTTAGGTTGTGTTGCCGGCTTCTTACACTTCTTACGCGTTTGAATTTTAGAAGCCTCCGATATACTCACGAGTAGTACTTATAATTTGGAATTACAAATTTAGATAAATACAAATAAGAAAAAAAATGATCATAAATTTCTCCAATCCTGAATACAGTTAATTCAGAGTGATGATATATGTAGCAATTTACCAAAGATAATAGATATTGTGTATGTTTATTTAGTCTGTGGTATGTATTTTTTGTACATAGATTGCAGTAACAGTGCGATCATTATATACATAATACAAATTAAAAGTTTATGTCTATACAATATAATAATAATATTCACAAAATGACATTTGTCGCCATCTATTGGACGCAGATTAAATTATAAAAATAATACTTTGAATAAAAGAATTATTTCAGCGAGCCCGCTAGTTCGCTCCCCGCCCATGTTAAGCTGTAAAATCCATTCTGGCCTACAGCGAGAAACCAGTAGAAAAAAATGTATTCAATTTCATCGATTAATAAAATATCTATGTATCCTCGGCAACACAGTTAAAAACAAATGTGAAAGTCAGGTAAATTATTTTATAACACGAGATGTATCTATGAAGCGTAATATATTTTATTTTAATTACAACCGAAAAGGATATATTGCAATCGTATTTAACTAAGATTGAAACAATGAAACCAATTAAATTTATTTCTAGTACACATTGCACTGTTACAATAGACTATTATTAATTTTTGTTATTAATTGTTATAGGCATCTATCTCGCTGTGAGAAGTCTAGATCAATTACTTTTGTTATTTAAACTAAAGGCTAGTTTGCACCAAAAATAGTGAAAAAGAGTGTAGATACATGTATATACGTAGATACGTACCATGATAAAGCATATGCTGACGCACTAAGTATGCCGGCTCGTCCGAAGTGATACCACGCGCTCACAGAATACTCAGCGTGAAATGGTACTTGTACTGTGTTTCGCAGAGTGAGAGAGGATATCGGAGGCCCTTAAAAGTGCCGCTTAAGCGGCGTAAATAACCGGCAACACAACCAATGCGCGGTCTGTGGTCGGTTGTTCATGGTCGGCGGTGTTCTCTTACCATATAGGAGACCCACCTGCTCCGTTGTCCGCTATAGCATTAAAAAAACATATTGTTTCCTTTAAAGGCACATAAAGCCCTGCTGCGACTAGAGTACTTATCCTAGATGAGCCTACTATTCACTTTCCTTCCGATTTTTATTTATGAAAAGGTAACCTTATTAAGAATATTCAAATTCAAAGTAAAATAAAAATTTTAATATTCTTTCCAAAGGCTTATATATAGTACAAGTTTAAAAATTAAATAGAGAATATATATAAAAATCTTAGCTATTTAGTAGATGGTTTACGTGAAGTTTACACAAAATCAGTCGAGCAGTTCTTTATTTATTTTGTAACAATTCAATTCAATATATGACGGATCATTTTGTAATGCGGATTTTGCTGTCAAATTGAAACTTTTTATACGTAGCGAAGTACGTACCGGGTCGCTGATAGAAAATATAAAAAAAGATTCGTATAAACGCCAAACGATATTCGAGACAAATAATTCAATATCATTTTAAAGTGATGAAATGAGGCTTCCTTTAATCGAGCATCATCGTTGTAACCCACTTTATGTAAAATAAATATCGCTCAGGACTTCCTTTCTAGATACACATTATGTTTAATAGTCCGGAGATGTTTGTTACAAGCGCATCAGAGGCGCGATTAAACTGTGATCAATGGAGACAACTTAAGAGAGGTTTAAAATTGTTTGCAGATAATAATTTTATGACTTTCTAGTTGATTGCCGAGAAAAAATTATGCAAATATCAATGATGAATTATAAAGATGAAAATTCACGTTGGATTTATCCTTTTTGCTTTTTTATTAAAGGTTTTTAAACTGACCCAAATGGGCGTGTTCGTGAACTTTACTTTTTTATCGTATAGCGGACTACGGAGCAGAAGAATCTTCTATATGGTTAGAGAGCACCATCGCCCAGGGACAACCGCGGTACAGTCCGCGAATTGGTTGTGTTTCTGGCTTTTTTTACGCCGTTTATACGGCATTTAAGGCCCTCAAAAATCCTCACTCACTCAGCAAAACATCTAGAAGTAGCGATTTACTGAGTACAGATTTCTTAATATTAGTAACAATCGTCTGTTAGCCTGACAAATGTCGGTTACCTATTACGTTACCTTGTTTTAGATAAGCTAAAAAAGAAAAAGAATTTCTTGGCGAACTGTCTTAGCTCATTTAATAGAATTCCAAAAGAGGTAACGGATCTTACAGAAAGTATATTCAAGAAATTTACAAAAAATACTAATAAGGAAAGCTTATTATAACGTAAATCAAGACATAAAAGAATACAATCTTCTGCACAAGCACCACTTGATACCTTCTAAGCAAGCGAGTGTAAATGAACCAATCATTGTAAATTTGGCGATAAAAAAAATTAAACCCATGAGTTTCTTGTTGGTTCTTCTCGTAGAGGTATATCGTCCGAACTAATTGTAGCTCTACTTATTTTAAATTGTCTTGCAAAACTGGAGCCTATTTAAATAAATGTTGTTTGATTCTGAGACGTAACTTATGTACGTTTTCCATATTTCCAGTGTCAGTCGGCGAGCGAGACCCTTACGGCTACGTGTACGGGGGCGGCGGTGGGGGGCACCACTTCGCCGCGCCCGCGCCGCCTCCCCTACCGCACGAAGACCTCCCATACTCCGTGTTTGACTTCGGAGACTACCAGCGGCACCACCACCATAATAAGCTGAAGCCGAAGAAGAGGCCGCGGACGGAGGGGCCACCGACACCCGGCGTGAAACGCAAGAGCCGCGAGGGCTCCACCACCTACCTCTGGGAGTTCCTGCTGAAGCTGCTCCAAGACAGGGAGTACTGCCCGCGGTACATCAAGTGGACGAACCGCGAGAAGGGCGTGTTCAAGCTGGTGGACTCGAAGGCGGTGTCGCGGCTGTGGGGCCTGCACAAGAACAAGCCGGACATGAACTACGAGACAATGGGGCGCGCGCTGCGCTACTACTACCAGCGCGGCATCCTGGCAAAGGTGGACGGCCAGCGGCTGGTGTACCAGTTCGTGGATGTGCCCAAGGACATCGTCGAGATCGACTGCTCGCTGGCGTAAGCGCACCAACCTCCGCCGCCATTTTTAACTTATTTTCGCTCTCAACTTTTCACTTAGTAAATTCTATTTCTCTACGCATCGAGATCGCTTCTATTCTATCCAGATCGATTATGTATTGAATATTTACATGAAAGAGACGAAATTAATTGCTCAAACGTTTATATATCTATTTTTAGGGGAATTTCAGAAAGGAACATTTAAATTTGCTAGGTGTTTACGGTATGGAGTGAATTTTGTATAATGTTGAAACGAATTTTTAAAGTTTGTATTGATGTTTGTATATTGTATATCGTCGCCTCCGACATAACTTCCTACCTCAAAACTACGCAAAACACATAATAATAATATGATTATACAATTTATTCGAAACAGTTTTACAATACGCAATAAGTATAAAGTCTAAATAAGAGTTTTATTAAATAAATATTTACGTAACAAAATGTTTATATTGTAGTGAAAAATTGACATATTTTCCTTCTGATTGTTATGTATTACTTTGGTGCTTTATAGGCATTGCGAGTTCTTGTTACAAATTAAAGACCTCAAGTTTATATATTATATGCACTGTTTATATATATCTAGCTGTTGTTCCTTTGTTAGTCCGAACTTGATAGCTGCGCATGCGCGCTGATGATTCACAAAAAAGGCAACCTAACTTCCAGACCTCTTTAGTCAAAAACTAGCATAGACACAGAGTTGGGTGCCATAGACAACATCATCACGTCCATTGCGCAATCACGTCTGGTTTAGAGTCGTTAGACAAATTTCCCACACACAGTCCGACTTCTTACGAAAAACCGAATTTTTCTATTGATATTATTAAGTTGTTTGTAGAAATTCCACGTGAACTATACGAATGTAAGTACTGAAACCTACTGCCAACTTTCTGTTAGTATGACGAATAGTTTAAGTGAAGATATGTGCGTTCGCTTGTGTTAATTATTACAAATTAATGTTTACTCGTTAGTAAACTGTTCTAGGACATGATCTAGTTTATTTGTTTTATTTAAATTTATGTTAGTAAGCTGTTGGACGGGGCTCTCGAACCATTTTGTGACATATCAAGAGAATATATTAAAAACCGCAAACACTGCATATCGATGAACCTAACCACAACCGAATAATTTGTGATACCCACAGCACGAGTTCGAGGCCCCTATTTTTGTTACCTGAATAATAGTAATAATTACGATATGTGGTCCAATATTATTGAAACATAATACTTTTAGATAGAGATCGATTAAGCTGTAGTCTAGTTCGCATTCATGTACACCTAACAATGCATAGACAGGCTCTAGGGCCAACGAGACACCTGACCCGGACAGGGACCACGGCGCCCTCCACCGGGTCAGACATCTTTGCGGCACTTTGTGTTACAGACGTACAATATTGTATATGTTTATTTGTCTATGGCTGGGAGGATGTAGGTTTAGTGACGCACGTCCGAGCTATGGCCCCGGCAGTCCTCGCCGCTGCGCCTCAATCACACTTGTTATCCGATATTTTTATATTATTAAAGTTGAGATATATCAAGTTGTTAGCAATTAAGAGAAAATATATATGAACAGAGGCCGAGGACTGCCGCTTCCTAGGCTCACGTAAGGGTTAGCGAAGCCTTAATCGAAACGAAACGTAAAGAAAATGGGTGCTAAGCATAAGTGTGGGACCGTCAGAACGCCGATTCATACTGTATCATAGCTTCTACTTACATTTCATTGTCTGCCCATTGCCCAGTGTGAACAGTGCTTTTGAGTGTGAAGGATCTCAGTTGTGTGAACAATCCAGTGCCCGTTTCTTGTGATTACAATTTAATAATTACATAAAAGTGGAAATTTTATTTGTATTTTATATATGTGGTTAGATCGAGATGGTCGGATTGACATTATCGGAAAAGATTTCTCGCTTTTGTAAATATACTATAGGATTAACTTATTTATTTTGTCTCGCGCTACCGAGTCTGCGCAGCGACCGGAATGGCGTTCTCAATAATTTTTCAGATTCTATTTAAATTCGAGTAGTGTAAGTTTCGATCTAAAAATATTAACGTAATTGTTCAGCCACTGCGCAGACGTCGCTCACACGTGATACATTTTCTTTCCTTTTTAGGAAATTTCGTTCTATAGGTTACAAATTTTATTGTAAAATTTTTGATGATTAATAAATAAATTTAATAGTAGGTAATGAATGGACCAGGCGATGGCAGGGAGCGCTCTCAGAATTTATAATTCGGCTAGTGTTGCAGAGTTACCGGTAGTACGCAAAATGTCTGAGCGACATTTAAAATTATGCTCGTAAAATAATTATAGTCGAATTGATGTTGTTAACGAATCAAAGTTTCTAATTATTAATGTACTTAAACATTTTCAATGTAAATTTATGGCACTTCAAGAAAGGTATTGTTAAAATTAATTTAATGGCGACTAGTCCTAATCAATTTTTTTTAAATTATTTCTAATGACGAGCTAACATGGCCGCTGTTTGTGATGCACATGGGGATTGTATATTATAGAGTTATTAGGAACGCACACCCTCACGGCCCGAAGTGTCAAGACTAGCATGGTTATCTATTTTTGAGGTATGGTATCTTAAGAGGCCGCTGAAGATAGATTTTAATTTGTATTCAATAAGCCGTTCAATTTCTTTATTAAGCGCCACTGCGGTGAGTAGCGAAACTAAGTCACCGCACAACCTGTAAGTGAATAGTTATCTACAGATGCTAATAAAATTGTAGCCGATAGATTATCATGCTAGAATCTTATGGTGTTATTAGATAGGTGGAATAAAATGTGAAAATATTAGAGCGGAAGCAATCAGAAGGTTAGTGAATTCAGTATAAGGGGAGGGGAGGGGTGGGGCGGGGGAAATGTATGCGGGAGATCGTTTTGTCTACTGTTTCAATACATACATAATACATTAATGTTATTCGTTGACAATTGTCCAAAATTTAATACGTAACTCGTGAGTGTTGTGTCTCGTTTTTTCTAATTTCTATTCATTTGAATTCTTGTCTTGCATCAAAATTAAGGCGCCGGCCACAACGACGCTAGATGACGTTGTAATCTAAATTAATTTAATTTATTCTGAGAGTTAAGTGCGATAGTGATTTTGTGTTAAATTGCTTTTAGGTTAAAGTTAAAGTCCGTTTATTTTAATTTAATTTTAGTTGTATAATTTAACAAAATACTGTATTTTCTGCCCCCTAGTTAAGTTATTTTCTATGTATAGTTAGTTATAAGTGTAAATGATTTAGCACATAAATTTGATGCATGATGATAATGTTAATAAAATATCCACAATAAAATACATCGAAATCTTTTATTCGATAAATTCACACAACAAAATAACCACTTTATACCGATATAGTAACGGATGAAATATCAATAATTATACATACCAAATGGAAATAAATATATAAATAATTATACTTTATTTAATAAGAAATATACTTTTGGTATAACCCATTATTTTTATACTTCTGTAATAAATAAGATATAGACTAACTTAACCGTTACAAAAAATGTAGTAAAACAAATCTATTAAAAAGTAATATTGCTTAAATTATATCATTATCAGTCTATTAAGTCTACTGTTGGACATAGGCCTCCCCCAAAGATGCAACCATATTCTGTGAGCCCATTAGTGTCAATTCTACTATCACTATCTGTCTACAACAAAGTATGTTTTCAAAATGTTATGTTGGGTAAGCCCGTGGAACAAGGTCATACTAACTCTTCTAATTCATATATTGTTCCATGCAAACTTTGCAAATCAGACCGTCAGATTTATGAGATTTCTAAAAATTTAAATTTAAAAACAATTAAAAACTATTCATGATATTGAATGATAGTTTCAAAATCTTACGATATGTTCGGTAATATTACAGTTTTTTTTAAATGACTAACGCTGTTGGCATAAGTCCTTTACAGCTTCTTGCCAACTTTTGTGACGCGCACTAGGCTCCCCGAGAGTTTGTGACCTAAAATTATTATTAAAAAATCACTATAAGTCATTTAATTTTTAAAATGCGCGACATCTAGGGTTGCTCGATGCAAGTGTAACTTAATTGCTAAGTGTAAACAAAAAAAACATGCGTTGATCTTTTTCTTTTCAAGAAAGAGCTAGGCTTATTGATTTCACTTTTAGATATAGAATGTAATTTTTTGTATTGTATTATTCTGCTTAAAATCAAATCATGAATAAAGTTGTCAAAATTAATTGATATAAACTAACTGAAAAACTATCTGGACTTCTTATTTACATCAACAACTATGAATTTAAAATTTTAATCAATATCATTTTAAAAGTCATGATACGTTAAACATGTTAACATCAGATTATAAAGGCCTTGAATATTAAATTAAAAATCTTGATAATGGTTGTTTATACCTAACAAAACGAATAAAAAGTTATCCTTTTATTCTAGCTAAGTAGCTATAGCTAAATTCTATTACATTTACTAGCTATATTCTAGTACCTCAATCCACATGTCAAATGCAATTATTTTGCGTATTATAAACAATTTAAAAGGATTTGAATTTTAAATAAAAGGAAGTTTTAACGGCATCATATTGATTTTATTTTAAGCTTTACATTCAATTTATTATTAAAACTATACTGTATAGAGCATTGAGGTCGGATGAATTTTTTCTCCTAAAATAATTGTAACAGAAAGACTTGTATTCATTTTCCAATTTGTCATAGAATTGATATATTATCAATGTCAAAATGTTGTGTGTTGTAATTTGTATGGTCTTACCTAGGTCTTGACGTGTAATTTTAATTGTCAATCTGCTAACTGCTTTTACTATTTAGAAATAAATAATGAAAAGTAAAATTAAAGAAAGGAGATAGTGTAAAATTTTGCTACATTTATATTTGTTTCCAATAACTAGGACTAAATAACAAACGAAATGGTGTTAATGACTATGATTGCGCGAGTGGTTGATGGCTTGCCTCTAGCAGCTACTATGCAAGAAGATGACCAAGTAAGCTTACAGAATTATATATTAATATTTCATTTAAAAATTGCCTTTGCCTTTGTTATTAATTTATAAACTTTATTAACATTGAAATACCCAAGTGAGTTTTAATTCTTTTGCCTGTTTTTTTTATTTTTACTTTATTTGCACTTGTACCACTTGAAATATAGAATATATGGAGCAGCTAATTTGAATCATTATAAATATTAGGGGAACTTTTTCAGTTCTAATTTGTTTAATATGGTGGTTTGCAGAGCGGCTGTAATGTTTTGGAGTATCAGAACCAGGCCAAAATGCTGTTTAGAAAGTTAAGTCCACAGTCACCCACACGTTGCTCCATAGAAACGGGCCCTTATCTATTTCAGTGAGTCTACAGCTCGATTAATTTTATCACTTAATTTTATTACATCATTCTAGTTTTATATTACATTTAGTTGCTTTGTTATTATTGTTATTATTCTATTTTGAAATCTTTTTAAATACAATGACTTATTTTGATTTGATTCTATCTTTATAAGCTATTAAAATTTATATAAAAATTGTTAGAATTATTTATATTAATTATATTAACCATGTTTAACCATTTTAGCTATTTGATAGAGAATGAAATCTGTTATCTTGTGCTGTGTGAAAGAAACTATAGTAAGCGTCTTGCCTTTAGTTATTTAGAAGAAATTGCACAAGAATTTTATTTACAATACGGCAAAAGGGTATGTATATCCCCAAATATGTAACAATATATATTAAAGAAATTCTCACCTCAGTGAGTACCTTTCGGCCGCCTATGAGACTAACTTCTCCCAACGATCCCAAGCCGAGGTTCGAGTCTCACAGGAGGTGCCCTTGTGCTAATCGTGTAAGTTCTCGGGAGAGCTTACACTGGCCCCCAAAAGCCTGTAATAAAGCTGTCAAGACCTTATGGTCAAACAGTAAGATAGTCATTCAAAAAAAGGGTATGTATGTTGAAATTTTATTTAAATTAAACTTTTCCATTTTGTGAAAATTCTATAAAAAGATAGCTAATATAGTATAAATAAAATATAGCTAAACAAAATCAACCAAAAAGTTTTTGTAATGATATTTCATAACTGCCTTTATTTATGGCATTAATTATATAATTAATTTTTACACATTCAACTTAACCATTTTTACAGGTAAATACAGTGACCCGACCTTATACATTCATAGAGTTTGATACGTGGATGCAGCGTACACGTAAGCAATACGCCGAGGGCGGAGCGCGAGCTCGTCGAGCCGCAGGAGGTGGCGCCGCCAGTCAATTGGGTGGCCAGTTGGGAGATGTGCAGAGAATAATGATGCAGAATATTGATGATGTTTTGCAACGTGGAGCTATACTATCTGGTACAATTTGAAATATAATTTAATGGAAGCCAACACTACCCAAACACTAACCTTTATTTACCAGCAGTATTAAATGCCAGTGAATGTTTTCTGATTTACTTTTGAATTAAAAATATTTTTATCAATTTCAGAACTGGACACAAAGACACAGAAACTTTCATTGATGTCTCAAAAATACAAGAAAGATGCAACCTATCTTAATACTAAATCAATGTTAGTGAAAGCGACAGCAGGCGCAGTTGTATTATTGGTGTTTGTGTTATACTTTTGGATCCTTTAGAAGTAGATTCTCAATGTGTGTACATCAGTGACTTACACATAGCTCCACACTTTTTCCTTTTCTAATTGTAAAGACAAGTCTAAATTGGAGGTTAAAAAAAAATTAATTGGTTAAATATCACTTCAAATTTTTAACAATGTTTACAACAATAAATAATTTGAATAATCAACTTATAAAGATTCTAATCATATTAATGTTATGAAATATTTTCTTTATTTAAATCTGATATGGTATATTTTCTCAGGAGTGACTGATTAATTTAATTAAAATCCAGTTATTGGTGAAACTGCATTCCACAAAATTAAATTTTACACTTAAATAAACAATTTTGATAAAGATAAATATTTATTTAAGTAAACTTATTCTTTTAATTAATTGCTGAATTAGCAAGCTATAGTGGCAATGGGCAGGCCACATTGCTCACAGAGCAGATGTCCGATGGATTCGAAAAGTGTAGAGCGGAGACCACAGACTGCTAGCGCATCGTAGCACGTCCGCAAGGTGGACAGATCATATAAATGGTGGATGACCGCTTGCCCTAGGTGAGCCTTCTGCTCGTTTGCCACAAGTGGTGTAAAAAATAGATCGCCAGAAGACACTAGATGCAGTTGCCTCTGACAGGTATCCATGGAAGTTCATAGGGGAGGTCTCTGTCCAACAGTGGATGTTCTATGGCTGAAATGATGATGAAGACAATGATTCTTTTAATAAAAACTCTACATATATGTATGCACTAAACATTTTCAAATTTTTAGGGTTTTCTAAAAAAAAACAGCTATCCAATAAAAAAATCTTCAATATTTAAGTGTAAAATATATAATAAATTTTTATAAGGGAATAAGCAATAAGGTGACAAGCACAGTGCAAACATGCAATAATATAATGTAGCTTGATGTAAATGTATTGACAATATATTATTTTTATAAGGAGTGAGGGAAAGATGTAAATGGTTATAGCTATTATTATTTAAGATATTAAAAGCCTTCTTTCAAGAATTGTTTTTTTTAAGAATAGATAAAAATACAGCCATTTACTGTTTATATGTGGATGTTCATAAAAATTATAACACATCTGCTCACATTAAGACCTTAACTTGGAAATGGTACTTAATTTGTCTTGATTTTACAGACTTATAATTCCTATATAATACAATGTAAACTCCATGTAACATCCCTCGATTTAACGACAAACTCCCTAAAGCGTCGAAATAAATTGGCTTTAGTTGGTTTAGCTTGTCTTCCGTTCACTTTTTCTTCTCTCCATTTAATGACAACTCTATAACGCTATAAAATGCACAGTCCCTTCAGTGTCGTTATGTAGAGTTTACACTGTATATATAATTCCTTTAAATCAACAAGCACCAAATTTTCGACGGTTAATTTTTTTTTATAAAATTAAGGCTGTTTTACATAACTTAAGAGGTATAATGAAATTTAGCTATTGAAGTAAGTGCATTTTCTATGTTGATGGCAATTCTTGGATCTATAACCTGAAAAAAATATAATATATCTCTTTATTACATTATTCACTACTTTTTACATTAACAAATGGGTGATATATTTTGTAGTTCATAATTATAAATAACTACACTTACTTGTAATATTTCAACAATCAAAACTGGTTTCCCAACCCATTGCATTATACCAAAAAGCTGAACAGTTAATGGTAGTATACTGTTTGGTACAGTGTTTAGATACATCATTGAAACTAAAAGTGTTGATGGCTTCGGGTCTGATTCTCTGTGTATCTGAAATTATAACCCCTTCATCAATAAATTATATTATTGTTTTATTAAACACATTTAAAAAATCTACTTACATCATTTAAATAAAAGTGACCGGACAAGCTTTTTAAAATTCCTACTGTGCGACATTTCCAAGTTTCATTCTTTTTACATTCTGTTGTTATAAGTAAATTACTAACATTCATGTATAAGTAGTGGTCTTCAACTGAAAATTACAATATGAAATATTATTGATGTTATCTTTATTTTATCTATTAATATCAAAAACACATACCCACAGTTTTACTTTCGTTTAAAAAATCCATACTATAACTGGAGTGTTTAAATTAACACTGCGGTGGTTAATTTAAAATAATCGCATTGTAGTACAACTTGATTGATCTAAAATATTAAATTGCTAAAGTATACGATCCTATTTTATATATATGGATATAAGTTATAACATAAACATTTAAAGAATAATTACTTTTGCACATAATAGATTAATTAAAAACTTTAAAATTGTGTCGTGTACGGCTATGGAAAAATTGAAGAAGACGAAACATTAGTAACGAGCTGTGATATTGCTGAGTGAAGAATGCAGTGTCGCTTATAGGGATGTAATTATGGAGCCTATGATTTCATATATTGTGTGGATTAGAAAGATTTCAAATAATTATATTTTATTTTTATATATTAAAGTTACGGAAAAATAACGCTATTCTAAAAATTATTACATACACAACTTTAATTTAAAATTTTATGAATTTTTTCCATATTTTATCGATATATTATATAATTTACTATTACTCTAGAACTCATGAAAGTAAATACTGTAAAAAAATCGTGTTTTAAGATGGATTTATAAATTTAATAATTGTTGATTTGTAATATAAAAAATATATAAATAAATTTAACCTGTATCGGGTATCACATGTTTTGATTTCTATCTCGTTCTGATTTTTATTTCTTCTAAAATAACATTATGTTAACAAACAAATATAAAAAATTCAAAAGTATCCTATAAATAAATAATGGTCATCAAATAAGAAAGAGACAAGTATAATAAACGTGCAACTCACTATAACTTCACTACAATCATTTTTTAATACAACTCGTGTGAAGTGCTTACTTAAACTCAATAGAACTAACATATTATTAGTAACAAATAAGTTCTTATCTTATTAAGTCAATGATTACAAAACATGAAACTCTAATCTTGATTTAATTGTTAGCTGAAGGTATATAGTTTTAATTAAATATGTCAGTATCTAAGGTACTAGAACTTCGCCCAGATCAACAATTATTAGACCATGAATTCCAAGGTTATGTGCTGAATGTTCGTAATCTACCACAACACGTATTGGATCTCACTTCAAATGTAGACAGACTTTTACCTGATGAAGTACAGTATTCTTTCGTACACGCTAAACTTTTTGCACTACATAATCATTTAGTACTCGACTATTGGGATTATTCGTTCAACTGTTACTATATCGACAACCAGCAAAAAGTACGTAATATATACTTTGAAAGTATATCAAATACATTCCGAGAAGCTGTTGTTTATGATGTGCCGGCTCATGAAGAGAGAAAGTCTGGTCATTTTAATTTATGTTTATTTTTTCCGTCATCTGTATTGGCTGTGGTTAGTGATGGTACAGGATACTTACATATAGTGGATACAGGAGCGCGCAATAAGACTGGTAATGAAAAGCAAATGTGGTCTACAGTTAATTCATGTCTGGTACTTGGGACTGGCAAATACTTTATTGTTGTTGATACAAGATTGCAAAAAAATGATACTAAAGAGATATTACATTGTCTGCTTCAGTCTGTAGAACAAAATGACAGTAATTTCAATTCCCTTCTTACATGGGTTATTTTTGAAAGAGAAAGATGTAGTTGGAAAAAGAGTGGGGTAAAACAGATTCAAGGAAAGGGTGTAGTCCATTATGCAGCAATTGAAAGTTGTTCCGCCATATATGTGGCTTCAGATAATGTATTTAAATTCACATATGATTCTGAAAAGGATATTATAGAGCCACAAAAGGAACAGTTGAGAGAAATTATTTATACATGGTTGCAAACTTCTGATGATATAACAATTACATTGCAATTAGAAAATAAATTTGATAAAAGCCTTTTGCATGTAAATGTATCAAATGTGCATTTAAAAATCAGTTATGCAGGTAACTATTTTATAAATGGAATAATGAAACATAAGATTGATAGTGAATTAACAACATGGCATATTCAAGAAAATGGTCAGCTAGATATTCTTCTAACTAAGTCTGAAAGTATGATCTGGGATGAATTGATTGCTGGAGGGGATAGAAATGGAGAGCAGATAAGAGATACAGCTTTGGTAGAAGAAGCTCATAGAAGATTGATGCACTTGTGTGCTGAAACAGAACTCATTCCTAACCAGACTCTACCGATATTATCCACCCATGAATTAGAGGAATGTGATGCAGCTTCAGATGAGGATAGCGTTTTAGGTAAGGGAAAATAAGTCATTTAACAAACAGAGGCCACCCACTTTTATACTTTTTAATAAACTTGTGAACCACAATATGAAATATTTTAAATTTAATTATAAGATATTGAGCCTTCATAAAGTATGTTATTGAAGTTCAATAATCTGTATCTTTTAAATAAGATAGATACTAGATTAATAAGATTCTACTGTACTTTTTTTCAGTTCGATTGGATGCATCAAACCACAAAACCACTCACAGAATACCTCTAAGTGTACATCAATTTTTATTTTCTTTAAACCTACACACAGAGCAAGTCCCAGCTCTTTGTTTACGTCATGATGTTGATGCCTGTATTTGGCAACCATACCCATATCTAGATGAGGCAGATACTTGGAAAGTAACACATCAAGGAACATTAAAGGCATTTGCATACATAGTCTCATCTAAACAAAATAGAAAATATGTGACATGTGCCCCTGACTTCTCATATTGTGTTGTGTGTGAGGCAAAACGCCATTTATTTATTTATAAATGTTTCGATAGTGAAGGATGTCAGTTAAGAAGGAGAACACAGGGAGTTGTGCAAAATATAAAGATAGCTCAACAATATGTTATTAATACTGATAAATATGGTGAAGTCCTTGGTATAAGTGCTACAATTGAATATTTATTTATACTTACAGGAAGACATTTAATAGCTATTGAAACTAAGTAAAAAGTACATTTGTATTATGAATGCATTTTTATTTCTAAAGTTAAATAGGAAAAATCTTCCTACACACAATTCTATGAGTTTTCATCTTCACTATCAATATGTACACTCTCTTCTGAAGAATAACCAGTTGTAAATAATAAATTCTTAGGCTGTTTTTTTTTCTGTTCCTTAACTTCCTTTTCAATTTCTTTTTTCTTCTCTTGGGCAACTTTTTCAGTTAATAATACTCTCCTCTTATTTGGAGGTTCAGTGTTATTTTCATTAGTATTTTGAGTTTTAGATGATGTATAATCAAATTCATCTTCTGCAACATTAGAAATTATAGTACTTTATAGATAATATTAACAAAGTAATAGTAAGTCATCAATTTATAGCTTATTATATAATAAAATACCTGGTGTAATAATTTCGAAATTATAAGCATGATCTTTAAGTACAACAAAGACAATTGGGAATTCAATTATGCATTTTCCTGATAAGTTTTCACACAATGTTTCTGAAAGATCAAGCTCAAAAAATTTTCTATGCGAGCCTTTCACCTTTTCCGCTAAAAGTTAGAAAATTTCATGTTATTAGAAAATTAAATTTGAATTTCTTAAGAATAATGAATACTAGAGCATTTATATTGTTAAATAATAATACCTTTTAGTAAAACCTTTACACCACTTAAACCAGCTGATTTATAGTAACCCAAAGATTTGGAACCTTCAAATGGTAAGGCATCAGGATTTAAATATTTATCTAATAATTCTGATAATTTTTGATTTTCACTACATTTCTCATCAATAAACTTCAATGGATACCCATCTATACTTGGAAACATCCATTCTATCCTCCAATAAATAATATTTTTCTTAAAATCTAATTTAGTTGTATTGACAGTATTTCTTGTAAAGTTTCTTGCCAGGAACTGTAAAATGGTACCTCTCCTTCTGGCTGCTAATTTTAGTTTGTAAAGATGCTGAAAATTATTGTTTATTAATGACTAAAAAAACAGATGAAAAGAAAAAAATTAATACAAAAATTTTACTTACTATTGGCAAATCTCTATCAATCCTGGTGAATTTCTTTTTCTCGTCCCTCTTTACAGAGTAAACAAATCGTGCACATTCTTCTAGGAGTCTATAATCACTCAACAATTCAGTATCTGTAAAATCTTTAACCCTAACAAATTTGGTACGATCTCTAATACCATTACATTCCAACTCTGCCTTGTGTATTCTTACACAATTTAAACAACAAGTTTTTACTTCACATCTTGGACAGGTATATTGAGCTTTTTTACCACCACATACTTCACAATCACCTAACCTGGATAAAAAAAGTTAAATTTAGTTATAAACTATTTAAAATATATATTAATAAACACTAAGGTACATATAAGTACTAGAGATGTGATCTTTTTTTAAAATATAAGAATTGCATACCTGTCTTTAATAGTAGCTTCATTTTCAGAATCGCTTTCTGATGACGAGGAAGGAACTATTCCAAACATTATTATGTCAAAAATTCCTGTTTATTCACGTACTAAATCGTTAATCTCTTTACAAATTTTAATTCATTTAAACTAAATAACCACATGGACAATGTAACTCATTCGTTTGGAATTTTGGTTGTAAACAAAATGTTGTCAATGTCAAACCAAAAGCTACAATTTTTAACAAATTTTATAAACTTGGCTACTAGCTCAGTGTGAGGCATTTTACTTGGGATTTATACGGTAGAGTTTTATTTACATCAAATCACTTTTATTTGATATACTTAACTCCACAAATTCAAGGCAAATAATATGTCAACAGATGTTTTCTGATATTATTTTGGAATTTTACTAAAAAACATTCCTAATCAATGAAATGGGAAAGGAAACTTATTCTTATTTCTTAAAATACATTTATATTAATTAGGTCGTTTTTTAAAAACGAATAGAAATTACATTAATAATTTACAAGTCAAATACAGAAAATATAAGTCAAGTCAATACAAGTCGCATAAGATCGCGCATGAAGATGTCTCTCTATAAAAATATGTGCGCCTTCACCTCGCCTACGCTGCGCCAGCTTGGTTTGCGTTCTACAAAGAGGCACATCGTCGAACGCTGCGCGTCATCTAGAGCCAGACGCACGTTAAAGCGCCGAGCTACGCGAGGAACGCCACCTTCCAGAGGGACCTGCGAATGGAAAGCGTTGACGAGTTCATCTCCCGACTCGCAACGACGATGTTCGAGAGGGCGACGCCTTACGATTCCCATATCTTCAACGCATCACGCCGTTCCTCTCTAGGCCACCAGAGCAGCGGGCGTATCCGCCAATTTGACGTCGCGGCGGCGCTATGACCGTAACGCTCCCGAATTTGACGACGCGTGAGAGTACTCCTCGTTTGCAACCATATATCACGACCCCGAAGGCAGCAACCGCAGCTTCGTTTACCGTTCGCGCCACTAGGCCTCTCCCAAATTATCCGGGTGTCTCACACGGTGGGCCATGACTGCGAGTTGCGCCCAGCCACACCTTTTTTTGAAAGGGCTATTTGAGCCGGTCATAAAGCCATCACAACTTTACACGGTCTTTAAGGGCGAGCCATAGACTCGCCGTGAATTGATTTATTTGATGATTTATTGAAGAATAGCATAACGGCGTCTCCTGCGAGACACGAACCTCGATTTGGGCCGTCGCGGGGGCCATTGGCCGCCTGATCAGCCGGTCGAAAGCTCACCGGGGTGAGTCTATCTAAGTAGCTGATTCGCAGGCGAGGACCTACCTCACCTCCGTATCCAGCGGAGGCGGTTGTTGTCGTGGTCCGTACACAGAACCCTACCATCTGAGTTTATATTAATATCTTCTCAGGAGGGTATCAGCTTGTTGTTAGACATTGTGATAGGATCATCCGGATCGTGTAATACGTCCCTGGGTCTCCATTTGTGTTTGATCAGCCAGTAACACCCTTACACTACAACACCACGGGCCAAGTTCAATTACCGGTCCTCCTTTCTTTGGGCTATACTGGTCCCAATACAAAAACACCGCTATATTTCCACAAGGCGCGCTACTTTCCTTTGGCTTGAAGGGCTGTCAAGGCCGAACAAGCTAACGGCACGGACCTCTCGGGGTCACTTGTAACCACTTATATATATATATATATATATACACCTTACATTATTGATATCGCGTTATGTAGACTGAGAATGCATTATTCGTATGGTATAGTGTCATCATTTAATATTGTCAGTTGTCACTGAATGATATGCAGCACAAACGTTCAAAATTACAAAACAAATAATGCATTTTAATATTTTATAAAAATTTAAAAAGCTCCTACTTGATATAAAAAATAAAATAATTATGAATTCCGAAATTCAAGGAGACGATTGGAACTTTCCTTGCTCAGATGACGAGATAGAATCTAGTGGTATTATAATTGGAAGTAGTTGGATGCCTGATCCTTCCGAACTTGAAGATTTGTACAAATCAATTGAAATTAACGAAACTATTACTTTAGAATGGAAATGTCCAGGACGACGTGCTCTTTCTCCAGCTCCAGTGAACAAAGAAAATCAAGCAGAAGCCATGCAAGTGTCACCAGTGAGAGAGGAAAAGTCTGATTTCGATTTCATGGATGAAATGGGTTCCCTTCACTTGCGCGTTCGCAGAGAAGGCGAAGATACATTGCGTGGGTCAGCAAAAAAGAAAACAACATCATTTAATGGAATTTTGTCTAATATGATCAGACATAAAAGAATTGAACAGTTGGAAAAACAAGCAAATACACCAACAAGTTCTTCGAATTAAACATCCTTAGGAATAACTTTATTAAGTGATTGAAGATGTAGTTACCATTTTAACTACATTAGATGTGATGACTGTTGCAGCAACATCTGCTCATTATCTTCCAATATTTGGCGACAATTATCTAAATTATCTATGATATGATCTAACTTCCAGTGTTTCCTTAGCAATGCATTGTCTAGATTAAACTTGCCTTGTCTGATACACTGAACACCAGTACAATATGCTGATGATTTTAGTTGTACTCCTAGATCTTGTACAATAGTCCATAAATATTTGTCATACTCATTTACTGACTGTATTTCTGTAACATTTTAATATTACATACATATATTATATATATTATATACATTCTGTAACATATTTCAGAACTTGTGTATTGTAACTTGGATAATCTCTTTATTAGAAACTATAATACATTATAAAAATAAGTAAATAATTTATTTACAATAGATTCATTATTATAGTAGTAGTATTAAATTAAATACCTAAAGTAAAATTTGGTGGTGCAAAATGTATACATTTCAATCCATATATAACTGGTAGTTTACTATTAGCTGGACGAATTAATCCCTTGGAAGCAAGATCATAAACTGTCTGTGATTCCATATGTAATCCTGACATTCTGAAAGTAAGTAAAAACAAAAGGAAGAAAACAGTATCATGTGAATAAAACTTTTAAGAACAAAATTCAATTTCCTTCATAAATATACTTACTGGTACATTGTTTTCTGATGAGCTGCTTGCATATGGGCAATGACTTTGTCTATTTTATCTCTTGTTACATGAGAAAATGTTGTACGTAAAATAGTTTTCCCATTCCAGAAAAATGTGTCTGTAGCTTTACCAAGTTGACCATGTACTTTAAATGCTCTGGTTGGTCTTCCAATATTTATTTTATATGTGAGTTTTGTTCCTTCATTTAATCCTAATACTGAAAAAAAAGCTTATAAAATAGTAAAGGAAAAACCTGTTCTAATTTAGTATCTACAAAAACAACTTACATAAAATACCACTGCTAAATAGTCCCAAATGTGTAGCCCAGCTGCAACGAAAATCATCATGTATATATCTTGGCCCACAAGCAAGGGGATCATCAGCATAGTTTGGTAGTATTTTAACCTCCATGGGCTTATTTGTTGCTCCAACTATTTCCACTCGTTTTTCCAGAGGACGATCAGGAAGATTATTTAAATCTGGAATTATAGTGAAAACTTAATATTTTTGGAACTTTAGTACTATAGAAGGTTTTTTAAAGTACTGATTGCAGCAAATACATAGTTAAATATACAATTTGTGAACAAGCCGAATAGAAAGCGAATGTTATTTATCTATAGAAGCTTTAACATAGTACAGAAATATACTAACCTCTACATAAATTTGTAACCATTGTATGTTGAACTTGTCGCACAGAAACACAGGGCGGTTTATAAACACAAATAAGACCATTTAACGTTTTAAACGCTGTGGCTGCGTCTTTAATCTTTACCATTCTGATATCCTATTTAGTAGTTTTTAGAAGCTTATTTTATGAATAACTTGTTTTCATATTTGTATGTTTATAAAATGTTTAAAAACATTGACGTTAAATGACATTGGCAATAAGCTCTTGATACGATGTCACTATACAATAACCAACCCAGAGTTAGGTACCAATTCGTGTCTAAGCATTCGTGTTGTAAGCTATGTCTGACTGTACTGAGTACTGTTTAAATTTTTTTTAGAAATATTTTTGTTTGACGCTATTGACATAATATTTACAGGCCTTGCAGACTTTAAAGTGAGCCGTAGGGTCACCGAGAGTATTGTACGGTGACTAGCGCAAGAGTGTCTCTTACGTGATACGAAGGTCGGCTTGGGCCGTCGCGGGAACGTTCGCCGCCTGAGCGGCCTGTTGGAAGCTTACCAGGGTAGGCTTTGCAACATATATCGGTCCTCGCTTCCGTTTCCAGTGGAAACGGTATTTTCAGATATAGCTAACTCACTGTTGTCCATATATCCTTTACAGCTTAAAACGGACTTTGGGGTGAGGCGAAGGTTCACCGAGAACTGCTTTTGCTGCAACCAACTCGCAAGGGCGTCTCTTGACAAACATGAACCTAGGTTTAGATCGTCGCGGTAACGTGGGCTGGTGGATCGCCATTGGAACTTTAGTTTACGCGTCTAGTTCATTAATTAGTTGGGCTAAATAAAATCCCGAATTTACTTCAGCAAAACGCGGTGACTCGCGATAAGCTTTTTATGTTTTTTCTATAGGAGTTTCGCACTACGAGTAGGATTACAGATGGCCACTATGGAGTCGATCGCTACTTGTGGGACCGTGCAGCCGATGACTCGTGTTTTCAGTTTAAATACTTGGGTTTATACTAATGCTCGCAGAATGAAGGCTGTGTATCGTATACCTTACTAATGGTGCGTTCCACTACACGTTCATAATACTTAAATACACCAAACGGTGGGAAAATATGAGTTTTTTGAACGTTGTGACCGTCTAATGAAACGTACCCTGAATTGTTAACGTACACGTAGATTGTCAATGTCTTGACAATAGTTCAGTTGACGTCTGCTTTTGTTAGATACAGCGTCAATTAATGGCTGAACGTCATACGGGGTCGGTTGCTACTAAAATTGTTAACTAGTAGCATAATTTGTTAACGTCGTTTCTTAATTACTACAAATTGTATTTTATCGCGACTATTTAAACAGTTAGGTGATTATTTATTCCTAATTTCAATTGTGTCTAGTGAGAACCGTATAAGAAACAGTTGTTGATGTGATTTTCAAATCGCCTAAATTAAAATGTTATTTGGTGAGTTTTTAATATTAGAATTTGCTGAAATATTGGGGTTTCCCGCTTTCCATAGAAAAGCATATGAAATTAATTCATAACTTTAATATCAGTGAAACGTGGTGAATATGCATCTATGAAGAGTTATAGAGAAATTGAAATTGTTTTTGATACTGTTTCATATACATACGTGGGTATCCAGCTGCATGCTGCCATGTATCAAACTTCAAAATTTTGTTTTTACACTGTTATTTTACATAGAATCTATTCCATAATTGAAAATTGATGCATTTCTTATAAATAACAATTTCTTTACTTGTATAAAAATTTAATGTAATTTCAAAATAATAGTTTTACTATAAATATACACATACATCAATTTTGCATATTGTGTATATATTATTTGTTTATGAAACAACTGAGTCAGAATATATAATCATTTAAATTGCATTGATAACTATAGAATTACCGATTGCTTTAACAAAGGATATTTTATAATCTTACTTCATATATTTTTAAATTCCTACCATTTTTGTATGTAATTAGAAATAAAGTATCTTTAATATCATCAACTTTTCATCAAAATTAAAATTAATGAATAAACATTGGCTTTTCTAATAAAGTAGGATTTATGTATTTCCAGCAATATTTATTATAAATTAAAATATCATTGACATTTATATAAACTTTATGTTGCATTTTTGTCTTTGTTTTTTTTTTATTTCAAGAACTTTTTTTTAGTCTAACTAAAAATAATAAAATTTTTGTATAAATATTTATAAGTAAAATTTACAAAGTATTTCTTAACATATAATATAACATTCAATAGTAAATTTAGTTTTATCATAAAGGTTGAAGAATGTTTTATCTGATATAGTCTTATATTTTCATATTTAGTTGAATATGTTACAATACATCTCTTACAATCTTAGTTTTGACCAGTCATATGCATTTTGCTTCAGTTGTTAAGCAATACATAACCAATGTAAATTGGTATTTTGAACAAGCTATATATTGTACATTATAAAATAAGATTTTGGTATAAAAATCATTTTATGAAGCAAGTTGCAGCAAATTAATGTAATTTTTTGAATTATCAAACATATTAACTAACACAAATAAGTTAATAACATGAATGCATGGAAAGGTCTTCAATCTTCATAGATAGATATATATAGATAGATATAGATTCAATCTTCATAGATAGATAGATAGTTAAAATCACTTCAGCTTTTATACAAATAGTCCTTTAGACATGTTCATCTATCTACTACTATGTTTTAACATGTAAGTTTAACCAGCATAAAAATATGTATTAAGTATATTAATACATATAAATTATACATAAAATATACATGTGTGTTTTTTTAATTATTGCTTAATTATAGTGGATGACAACCGCGCCATAGTTTGCGCATTGGTTGTGTTACCGGTTTTTTCGCCACTTAAGCGTCATTTTTAAGGACCTCCTGATATCCTCACTCACTCAAATAATCACAGTAGAAGAATCTACCATTTCACGCTGAATATACTGTGAACCCGTGCTATCTCTTCGGACAAGCCGGCCCAATTATTGCGTACGCATATGCTTGAGCATGGCTCTGCTACGGGTGTTTTTGAAATTTTTCGCGCAATTTAAGCGGGTTCGAAATACTGTATTGAAATGCAGTAGCCGTAATAAACATAACAAGACCTTTTAGTAACTGCTCTTATGTATTCTCAATGAATAGTTGTATACAAGGTCAATGGTCGATTGGGGAACGAAAGGTCGGCCATCAAGGCAGAGCCCTACGTTGATATCATATTAATCGATCGTTCGGCCACGCTTATCCGGTTTTAATGTCGCTTTTGAATAGTAATGGCAGATGTGCTCTACTGATGAGGGTTTGCGTGTTGCGATAGAACAGAATGAGAGGTGTTAGAGTACGTTAGTTATATCAGTGTCTCTCTATCTTTTGTATTGTAGCTTATGAATAGAACTGTAATACTACGGTTGGTTTGTATATACGTCACGTTCACTTATTTATATTTACCCTAAAACTTTGAAAGTTCCATTTGTTAGAGCAGCTAACCCCAAACTATTTCAACCACGGCTACTTAGGAATTTAAGAACAGTTTTCACGGACCTCTTACAGAAAAAAAAAACAGTTTAGGTATTTATTTTAATTATATTTAGCATTTATGTATGGTCCAGAGATGACATCGCGGACCCCCATACATATTATATTCGCGGACCCCCGAGGGTTGCGGACCACTGGTTGGGAAATATATTAGACCAAATTCATTATGTTTATGCACTGCGTGGAAATTATGTTAAAATAAATAGAAATATGTACCGAATATATACGCCTACGACGAGTATTCATGGAAGTCCAAGGGGAAGACCTATTGTCCAGCAGTGGACGTCTTACGGCTGAAATGATGATGATGATGATATTCGAAACTAGCAATGTTGTATGCACGCAAACATTCCTATTTTTATAAGTTAGCAGGTCAGGTAGTTGACATAACCTACTTAGTAGTTATGTAATTAGTTATTTATTTAATATAATAATCTCATCTACAGCTATGTAAATATATTATAATGAATACGAAGTATCGTTAGTATGATTTAAAGAACGCCTTTTATTAAACTTATATAAATTGTCCCCAAATAACAAGTGGAATTCAAGATAATTGGAAACCTAAAAGCGAATGCAAAACGGTTGAAAAATTCTTTCAAATTGTGGTTCAAATCGCGATCACTTTAACAAAAAAACTATTTAGTCCATACGTAATAAATAATAATTCAGAGAAGTATTTTAAACTTGTCTGTTATTTGAGTTTATTTTTTATTTTTATGGTAAGAGCTCCGGCGGCCACAGTCGACTGCGCCACAGTCCACGCATTGGTTGTGTTGTCGGCTTTTTACGCCACTTAAGCGGAATTTTTAAGGCCCTCCGATATCCTCACTCACTAAGCAAAACACAGTAAATATATTATATTTTTTTTATATAATTCCGAAATAAATAGGGTGTCTAATATGAGGTTGAATGGATTTCTTGAAACGAATGTCGGCTTTGTGACCTATTCGCATATGTCAGTAAAAGTGATATAAAAAAGTTTTAATAAATGACGTAACATTTTTTAAAATTCTATAGCGGACAACGGAGAAGGTGGGTCTCCTTTAAGTTAAGAGAACACCGCCGCCCATGAACAAAAGCGCCACAGTCCGCGCATTGGTTTTGTTGCCGGTTTTTTGCGCCGCTTTTAAGGGCTCCCGATATCCTCACTACTCTGCGAAACACAGTACAAGTACCGTTTACTGTAACTATTATCTACTTATCATTAAAAACAAAACAATTCAACTCGTTATGTAAATTATCAGTTTGCTTAAATAATGCGCCAGTCTAGACAGGTTAAGATAAAATATATATGAAACTTACGTAAATCCTTGGAGCGCATTGACAATGGAATATTTTTAGTTGGGATCGTGTTTAATTAGTTGTAATTGGTGAAAAATTCACATAATGGTCGCGTTAACGAACCTGACGTAAGCGGCGTGTATGCTTCGTTATCTCTTTGTTCTACTATTTTGATGAGGTCATTTTGTTAGTTTGATTTGAATAATCTCTTTGCGGGTTGCGTTTCATTTTTAACCAGGAAGAAAATGGAGGAAAACCCCGTACGCTAGACTTGTAGCAGCACGGCATTCTGTAATCCAGCTAAAGACTTTGTCTTACACTTCTTTCTTTGTAACGGCTCGGTAATGAGCCTTTATATAATGCATTAAACCTGACATGTATCGTCTATGTCGAATTGGATCATGGCCGCGCAGCCTTTTATCAGTTCATACACTTCAGTGTTGCATTCTTATCAACCGATAACCTTCTGTTATTTGACGTAAAAATAAATTTATTTGTATTTACCACCTGTCCGGATAAGTAGACTTTTTTAAGTTGCAGGCAAATATTTGTATTGTTACTTGTTACTCAATTATATTGAATGGTGTTTATACGGTCTTAAATGTGAATTTTCGTGCATCTTATCCGTCTTAAGTCTTAAACTATTAAATACAAGATATTATTGTCTGTTTTGTGGAAAAAAATAGCAATATTTCAAAAAGTTGTTCAACATGGCTTTCGTTAACAGTTTGTTTTCGCTGTGAGTTAAATTTAGTACTAAAGTGTACACTTGTGCAAATGTGACACGTAAACAGCATTGTTCTGACTTGTTGACAGTGTGACTTTCAAAAACTATTAATGTTTGGGTTTTACGGTTATATGCTCTTATTGTTCGCGTTCGCGATGTTTGAATCTCGACGTTTTGATGGCAACATTCATAACATGAGCATTATGTTGTACTTATCGGGGAAATGTTTCAACTATTTTTTTATGGTAAAGCGGATAGCGATGGGTCCGCCTATATTGTGAGGCAGTGGTATCATTTCGGACGAGCCGGCCCAATATGGGCATGGCGGCTTATCTACGGGTAAACATTATTTTCTTACTCATTTTGTTTTAAGTTAACCGTGAACAAATTATTGCAGTGAGACACTTGGTACATATCTTGTATTAAATATATTTTTATTAATTAAAGGTCTCAATTAAGACTCCATACAGTTATTTTTAAATTTTCAATAAGTGTTTATAAAGTATAATTTAAGGCTTCATATTTTAAATCTTACCATAAGTACAAAGTGTTAAACACAAGTTTATTATACAATACTATAAGTCTTGGCTTCCAATTTTCTCTTATCAGTGCAAGCGATCCATTCTGAATTAGTCAAGGTTTATGCAATATGATAGGATTTAAAGCGTTACTGTAATTCTCAATGCCATTTCCTCACTCGTACAGATCTTATTGTGAAATATAAAAAAAAACTACAAAGAAAATTTTTCTGTAAATCGTAAAATACAAGTTTTTTTAATGAAAAATATGCGGGTTAAAACAATTTTACACATTTGTCGATGCCTGTATGGATACTTGCTTATTACGATCTAAAATCTACTATCCAATATCGTTTTGGGCTTCCAAGAACAATCGAAGGTGATCCGGGTGTAGGAAGTCGCCTTGCGAACAGCCTTACTCAGATGTATCTACGGTCAAAGTCACTGCCAGTGAGACATATTTATATATAGTTTCTGAATGTAAAGTGATGCTTTTTGTATCGAGGACACGTCTTAAAAATTGCCAATATGTAAAATCAATAATACCTGCCTAAGATAAACGTTGGAAATAACGCCTACTGGATGGGTCATACACGTCGTGTTACGAACGATCTATAGGACATTTGATCAAGTTGGCTGACCGAAACCGCCGTAGACCTGTTTTTATTGCTCGGGAACGGAGGGCCCGTGTCCTTGGACTGAATGCGACTTGACACGATTTGCGAGGACAACGTCGCTCGCGTGTCCTTAAATAGATTGCTTCTATTTTTAACTTCTCTATGCTGAAGCATTACTATCTATTTTGATAGGCTGTGATACAATATACCAGCCCTGATATATTGAATACCAGCGTCAAACAGTACTATGTTTTGCTTGAGTGAGTTGCTAGAGTTTTGTGAGTGATAATACCAGAGTAAATTTATATCTTATATTGATAAAGCGGCGTATAAAGTCGGCAGCACAATCAAAGCCCAAATTTGTGACACGTTTGCCCATGGTCCAGGCTCCATTGCTATAAATTTATCTAAGTTGAAACAACTTTGTTTGTAAAATTGTAGCATATACTGACGCGTTAATTGGACCGCGTGAAACAGTACTTGTACTGTGTTTCGTCGAGTGAGGGAGGATATCGGAGGCACTTGAAATGATACCGCTTTAGCAGCTTTAAAAGCTGACAACACAACCAACCGCGCGGTTGTCCATGGGCGGCGGTGATCTGCTACCGTACCCGCCTGCTCCATTTACTGCTATACTTTAAATAAGTGTTGGTTTGTAATAGCAATTTTTAACATATGTTCATAATTCCTATGGTTATAATATAATTTAAAAAATAAACAAATTGTAAGAGTTAAATACTTCATCGGTATTGGGTATTAAAAAGAATTATTTATTAAGACACATTTTCACATACAGCGAGCAATGTTATGCAAATGTCTGATGAGAGGTGAGCTCTTCAAGGTGTACTTTCGAGGGTGGAAATATAAATATGTCTGTCGGATGACGAGACCCTAGACGTGGCCGATGTGAATTGATCGTATGACCGTTATTCGAGTGTTGTCGAACTAGTTCGAATGCGGTCTGCACTGTGAGGCGCCGCGCGTGGCCTCGTTACTGAGATGATATCCGATTCGAAAATTCCCACCGCTTTGTCTGTCTCATAACAGAAATATATAACAAGTGTATTTATATGAGAATCCGTGTGAAATCGACAGAGGAAATAGTAAGGCCTCGTTAAGAAAGAGTTACTTGTAAAAATTGCATTCGTTACGTAAAATGGAATTGTAAAAAGCCTATTTTGCAATGGTGTTGCAATTTTATTGAATTTAATATTAATCAAGACGCAATGTGCAATAGAGACTGTAAATTTATACATGTATTATTAAATTGTGAGGTCAGAGAATACTTTTGAAAATATTACGCATTAGTGGACTCGCCAGACCTCGCGCGTCGCCCTGCCCTCGCCACCTATCGCGTCCGACCTACGTGACATTTTTTAAAATAAATTTTAGCAAATGTACACAAAATAAATTAGTAGTTTTTGCGTGATAAAGTATCGAACATAAATCCGCTCATACCTACAAACTGTCGCGTTTATAATATTATCTATTAGGATTATGAGATCCAAGTTATTTTTTTAAAATAGTATATGTAACATAGCTATACTATGGGTTTTTGTTTTTTTATGTGTTCCTATATGCATGCATATATATGTGTATATATTACTATATATACAATGTATTCACAATATTTGTTAAAAATCGTGAGTTCTATTGGTAACAATTAAATATATTATTTAATTTTTTTACGGTATAGCGGTCAACGGAGCAGGTGGGTCTCCTATATGGTAAGAGAACACCGCCGCCCATGGACAACCGCGCCACAGTCGTCCGCGAATTAGTTACGTTGTCGGATTTTTACTCCACTTAAGCGGCATTTATGAGCTTATTCGTTTTTAATAACAACTATTTTGCACAAACTTGAGCCGTGTACAATTTCGCTGTATAGACGGATACTAAATGATCGTTGAAGCAATTAGTGGTCGGGGACTGGTCAGCAAGTTGCCGGTCGTTGACACGTGAATTAGCTGACGTCACACGGCACGAGGAAGCATTGGACACTATTGCCTGTTTGGATCTGCTGCGCTTTAGAATTTTCGATTTAAGAGTTCTACTAGTCAGTATCATAATGAGGTAATGCTTGTGCGTCTGAGACGTTGGGGTTAATCTCGGTATCTAATGCAGTGTTCAGCAAACTGTTTGTGTTCAACGTACATGTAGGAAAAGATACATTTATAAAGGTTCACCACAAACAAAAAATATCATCTTATGTCATTATAAATTAACATTTCTTTATTAAGTACCAAAACAATGAAACAAAAACCTGTCACATTATAATATGTGCGTGGTCAAGTGTTTTTCTTATCCTAACTGAATACTTAAAATAAATTCATAAGACAACCTTATTTTTCCGATGCACACCCAATTTTAAGCGATGCCGCGGTACAAACATTGCGAAACAGTGATCTGATGAACCGATATTGTTTCACCGATAGCTACATTATTTGTGAGTACCATAGGCCGAAAGATAAAGGATTTTTCGTGGTAGTCGGATTTGCAAAATAAGTTCCATTATTTTTACGAAGGCTGAATTAACGATGAGAGATAAATGATTGAAATGTACAGAAAAGCTGTTGTAGAGGTTGATAATGCCTATAAAGAAGTCTCCAACAGCCTATATCTAAGTTGCATAATTTTTATGGCAATACGGCGTTTGCCGGTTCAGCTAGTATTGAATATACATACTTATTTCAACTTTAATTTTATAAACATCCATAGTTAATAATATACATGTTATAATAATATAAAATAGTTATAATAATAGTAATAAATTCATCTATTTTCTCCCACAAAGGTACACAGGTGAAAAACTACTCGAAAATTAGTAAAATTCCCTATTGTTCTTTCGAGTGCCAGATTAAAAGAAGAGATACAAATATGCTACAAGAGTCGGTCGTCTGTAGTGTTGGTTTTTAAATAAATAATAAATAATGACAGAAATTGAATAGAAGTACACCCGTAACATAAGATAAAACATATTATGGCCTAAATATTTTCAAAGATAATTTCCATACCAAGTAGTTGCTTTGAAATATAATAAGGTCATTTTATTTATGTGTTACGATTTAGAGACAACGGACCGTCGGTCGGACGAATAAATCTTCTCGTTTTTGATTGATCAGTAATTAATCACTGATCAATCTCAAAATAAAATGATTGTTGATTGATATGACGTACCACATCTTCGTTATTAAATGTTAGTCCATTAATTTGTAAATGTTGGAAATAACTACCGGTACTCTACAAAAAATTAATTTTATATTGTTTCATTAATAAAGTTTTGTTTGCAATCAACTGACCGCTCAGTTTATAAATGGTTAATTAAATATTTAGATTAGATAAGACATGTTGTGTTTGTAAAAGATATCTAGATTTTTTTAAGAATTCAATTATAAGAGTTACTAGAGTCTATGTCCACATTTCGTACAATTTTGTTCACGTAAATATTAGACCATATATTTTGATATTAGTGATATGAGCACATTAAGAATTAATTTTAAGAAAGTCGATTTTTAATTTTTATTCGTTTTACTGCTACACAGACACACTAATTGGGTCAACGCTGACCGAGTGAGGAAATTGCAGGCTCTTAAAATTAAACCGCTCGAGAGGTGTAAAATGTCGTCAACACAAAAGCGTGGATTGTGGCACGATTGTCCATGGTATGCGGTGATCTCTTACCGTAAAGGACATCCGTCTGCTCTGATGCCCTCTATACAACAACAAAAATACAAAAGCGATGAAGAATA
>DWCF01000929.1:0-36308 GCA_018230265.1 Delias oraia
ATCTAAGCTATCCTATCTCTCAAGTTGGACCAAAGTGCATATTGCGTGCAAATTTGAACGAAATCTGTTAAGCGGTTAAGTCTGTTAAGTCCATTGAGGACAAACATTGTGACACGAGATTTATATATATTAAGATTGCCAATTATAAAGGGTACAATAACTGCTGTTTTTTTTAACAAATGATTAAAATTTCTTCTTCTAACTTTATTTACGCGAGTGGGCCACTACAGTAGCACCACGGCGGCTTTCATTAATTGTTAGTTAGAAGTTATATTAAATAAATGGTTTGTAATTATTATACTTGAGAAATTTCGTAATGATAACTAAGAGATACAATTAAGCCCGATGGCGAGCTGAGAAGCTGTGAAGGCCTCATGCCCCATTGGCGTGATTTCAAAAAAATTATAATCTCATTTTAATAAGATCTTGTTATGTTATCTTGTTTTTCCATAAACACAAAAAATTACACAGATTATTATTTCGGAGTACAGATAAGACGTTTACAAATTATTATTATCCCCTATAATGAACAAGGGTATTTGAAAGAGACGTTCGAGAAACAATAAGCTTATTACTTTAAGGCCCAAGCGGCAAGAGACCAACCACGGAGGCCACTTACTATAATATGCCCATGACCTGTTCAGCTGTCGTATGCCAAACACATTCACCTGCTATTTTCCACCTTCTAAGGGTAAAGGTTAATTTTATGGTACATTCATATATATTTAGAGAGTAAAATTTCATACCATTTTTTAAAAATTAATAAAATTCAATTGACATCAGATTGGGTGGTTTCAGAAAAGCTTTATTAATAAAACATTTAGTTTGATTTCACTTTCAATTACCTGTATTAGGAAGCTCTGCCTCTCTCTTTACGTAGTCTAGATAGGTACAAGAATAGAAATACATGTTAGACCAGAAATTCAAGCAGGTAAATAAAATTACGGATACTTTAACTGTATTCGGAACTTTTCCCATATCATTCTAGAAGGATTTTCTTTTTATCACTGACCATTGTTATCTTGTTTTCTCGAAAACACAATAAATACGCAGGTACTTTAATTCCGTACAGTTTAGCCCTTTGTTGACATTACTGCCAATAAATAATAACGGTATTAAAACAAGTCTCATTTTTAAGAAACTATGTGGCCTATTTACCATTAGGATGTTAGAGCCTTTAAAGCCAAATATAAATAATGGTATGATTGACCATCGTTATCTACTAAAGCCGCTTCAACACAATAAGCGGCATTTTTAAGGGGCTCCGATATCCTCACTCACTCTGCGAAACAAGAACAAGTACCGTTTCACTCTGAGTATTCTGTGAGCCCGTGGCATCAATTCGGACGAGCCTGCCCAATTAGTGCGTCAGCATATGCTTCAGCGTGGCTCTCTCACGGTTGCGACAGTATTAAGATTTGGGGTAAACGCAAAAGGGTAATGTGGCAGCATTTATTTCTATTACTATCAACATGACGCCATAAGAACTATTTGATGCAAATCTCTTTTTAGTAATGCCAAGGAATTACCAATTTTAAGAAATGTATCATGGAAATGGATATTAGTAAATAAAACACAGTTATCATATCCTTGTTATGTTTTTTTTATAAAGTAATACCAACAGTCAGTTTACAAGTCCCTGCCCAATTATGTTATTTTAATCGGAGATTTGAAATAACTAAATTTCTTATATACAGCGTTTCTAAAATATTCATAACATAAATAATACCTATTTTTATTTAAATTTACCAAAATCCAAATAAATTAATTATTAGAACTTATATAGCAAATCTACACATCAATATTTAAATGATGTCATTATTTTTAACAAAACATAGTAAATGAACATAAAAATTTACAGTATTTAGCGATTTAACGGCTGTCTACTATAAATTACAAAATCAAAATAAATATTTAACTACTTCTTAATGAATTTTGAAAATGTGTTTTCACGTATGTTCGAAAAATGCCGGTAATGGTACATGTAAATAAGATATACGCACAATATATGAAATAATTTGACGATAATAAGGTAATTCCAACCGTTCTTTCATAATAAAGATACAAACACTTTTTTTATTTTAATTTTCAGTTTACATATTTAAAATATTAAACTCCTAGAAACATACTATATAATATATATGTATTGTTAAAAATTATGACTTCCTAAACCAATACGACTCGGGGTCTTTCAAAATAGCGTATGTTTATTTATTAAAAGTTTATGTTTTAAATGCCGTCTTCGCCCCCGTGACCCGTCGCCTATCCTAGATGAGCTTACTGCTCGTCTAATCATTCAGTAACATCAACTTATCGAAAATTTCACTTCGGCATATTAGTACTAAACGCATAGACAGAATTTAATATAGTCAAGCCCCTAAATTTTATATTATAAATTTCTGGAAAGATTAGAAGCAAGTAGAGTTGTTAAAGTAATAAATATATTTTAATAATATCCCTCAGAAAATATAACTGTCTATACAATGTAACAAAACGCTATGAAAGAATTAATAATATTTCAAATTAATTAGACTAAGGATAAGTGTTAACTACACCATCTTGCTTGAGAAAATTGTTTTAAGGTTTGTCAAATTTAGGATGACATTCAACAGTGCACGCCCATCAAGCCGAGCATTTTATAATTTATGTTTATTATGCCCATGTTTTCATAGACACCAACTTCTATAAGAGTCATAATCGATAATCGAATAGGTTAATTGTCAAACACATCACTGAGCTGTTATAATTATCAACCTAGATTTGACAAATTATACGAAACATCAGTACATACGCTATGGTAGGAAATTAACTTATTATTCTAATGCATTTGTTAACAATTATTTGATCATTTCAAATTCTTAGCTATGCGTCTATCATACATTGTTTTCTAAAATCAGATCATTTAAGTGTTTCGTCTCGTTTGCTCAACAACAAAAACACGTAAGCGAAAGAGTGACAAACATTTAAGACGCTCTTACAAATAAAAAAGCACGTTTTTAAAAATTGAAATTTTCCTTGAATATGAATAATAATAAAATGATTGGTCATCTTTGAACAGTAATATCCTTATATTTTGATATTTATTTACTATTGGTACTAGTTTTTTTTGGATTATCAATATAGAACATAGTCTTTAAATTATAATTATATAATATATAGTATTTAAAAAAACTAAATTTCTAAATAAAAAAAACAGAAGACAACTATCTTAACTTATACCGTATCTATAAAAATGTAACACTTTAATATTAACTTTGACAAATATTAGTTCTCTATTTCTTTTTGTAAAACCTACTGTATATAATAGCGTTACGACATTATTATCGCCCGGAATAATAATTATAAAAAGCCTACCCACCCCATAAAGGCCGGCAATTCACCCGCAGCACTGTTGGTGTCCCTGGACGGTGGACCACTTACCCTAGATGAAGAAAAAACACTGCTGTCAAAATATCATCCTAAATTTGACAAAATATGTGTTAGCTGATAAATCTATAAATGAACACATAGAGCTTATAATATAATAAACTTTTTACACCAAACTGACGATATGAGCTGGGAAACAATACTTTCATCGTTTGTTTAAGGAAAAACCTAAGCAATAGAAAAGCAAATCATAAATTGAGACAGTGTAATAGGAAAATGATATTTTATAAGTGTTTTTATGTCGTTCGGGGTTGTTAGTGTGGCGCCATCGGCGTCGCAGGCCTACCGCACTCACATTACAAGTGCTTCCTTGACCTTCACGACGCTCGAGACACCGTCGAAACTAAGCCGGTGCACGCGTGCAGCGGCAATGCAGGCATACCGCGCGCGTTTGTAATGTAAATTGACGCCACATTACAACAAATTTATTTACGAGTGATTTCGGTACAGGAAAAACTGATATATTCGGAAATCATATATCTATTTTGTTACACATTTAAATTGAATTCTATAAAAACGTTTCATATAAAGTTTTTCAGCAAATTCATACCAGAATGGCGACAAAAAGAACCCTTTTTGACATGTATCAAAACAATATTGCCAAATTAATGATTAAACGAATCCTTTATAACATGTTTCAATACAATAATCAGATCAGAAAATCAGGTATTGATCAGAAAAAGATGATATTATTCCGACATTAACGATAAAAACATTTTTTTATGAGATGTTTTACTACAGTTTCTATTTTGATAATAATAAGAATTCTTTATGACATATTTCAGTACAATTTATATAAACAAATTTATATAAAAATCGTTCATATGAAATTTTTAGTACATGTTTCTTATAAAAATGTAGAATAGATATAATTCCAGTATTCTAAATTTATAATCACCACAGCGAATCACATTGGAATTCTGAAAATCTACGGAATGAAACATTGAAATATAAGCCAGGCACAGAAATGCGTCCGCGCAGATATATCACTATATAAAATTAAGCTGACGCGAGTAAAGAGAAATAGCCTAACTAAATATTCAGTCTTGGAAATGTATGAAACTCCATACCGAAAACAATTGTCCATAAAGCGATGAATCGATTTGGATAAAAAGCTGAATTTTGACACAGAGCTGTGAAGCACGTGTGACTCTACCTATCTCCTAAACATATAGACAAACATGACAAATGTTTGCTAAATAGAAGATATAAATCTTTAGGAGGTATTTTTTTAAATTCCAAATCACAGTAATGGAACTCTTTACAAACAAATACTTACACATTTAGACTAGACTCCAGTATTTACAAATAAAATACACTTCCAACGCATGGAGAGAAACCATAATTGGCAAAAACTTAAAAAAATAACACACAATCAGAACAGGTAACAATTTCTTTTAATAACAGCAGTTTTTAACTTTAAACAAAAACTCTATTCGGTGAGTATATATCTATATATCGTCATATATAACTCTAAGCCTAACGAAACTATCAAAGAAAAGAGACACCGGTTTAGATGAAATTTTGTAGAGATCTTACCCGTGGGCAAAACATACTGAAGCATATGCTGACGCACTAATTGGAATGGCTCCTCCGGAAGACATCGCGGGCTCACAGATGAATTAGTACTTGTACTGAGTGATGATACCTACGGTACACAAAGTTATACCGCTTAAGGCGTCAATACAACCAACGCGCGGACTGCGAAGCTTTCCATGGGCAACCAGAATCTAACTATCAAGGAGCCCCATGTCTATTTAAAAAAATAGTGTCTTATTAAAATAATGCAAATTTTATAGACTTGATATTAACATTACCACTTAATTGAGTCTTACTTTACTACTGTTATTAAAAAATACACATCAAATGTAGTCTTTTTAATATCAATTATGACTACTACACCAATCCATGTGATAAATTGTCTTTACAAACTAGAAGAAGCTCGCTTAGCTGAGAGAATTTGCCTGAGGCCTCTTGCAGCATATTTCTGAAAGGTAATTTGATTTATTATTATATAATATACAAACATATATCACGATATGTGAGAGACAGACATACATCAGGTTCTACCAAGTTATAATAGTTTGGCGGTTTTAAAAGCCAGAAACACAACGGAAGGGCTTCGCGCAGTGAACCATGGGCGGCGTTGATATTATAAAAAAAGCACCCGTGGTAGAGCCATGCTGACGCACTGATTGGGCCGGCTGCTCCGAAGTGATATCACGGGTTCAGCGTGAAACGGCATTTCTACTGTGTTACGCAGAGTGAGGAAATCGGAGGCCCTTAAAAGTGGAATTTAAGCGACCTAACAACCAAGGCGCGGTTGTTCATGGGCGGCTGTGTTCTGTTTCCATATAGGAACCCACCTGCCCTGTCTGCTATATTATTAAAAAAAAGCAGAAAACGCTTAACTAAGCAAAAAATAACAACTTTCATACCATCTTTGTATCTGTTTTAATAAATAGTTCTTGTGTATATAACTTCTTAATCTTGTGTTGGGTATATATATATAATATATAGGTTGTCCTAGTAAATGTTACGTACATTTATTTTTTGTTTTTTTTTGTAGGGTTGTAACATTTTACTGTATAAATGGCGACAAATTCAAATCTTGCTTTAATATAATATAATATAATATATATATATATTATGAAATTTTGGAGGCAAACGAGGATAAGCAGTCCTTAAAATTAACCTACCTGCATTTCTTGCTGAATATTCTCAATTCGTTTCTCGATATTGTCTTATCTAAAGAAATAGACGATAAAGCCTGCGTCAAAGCCTTCTCGAGATCACCTAACACTTCCTCCGTTGTATTAATATCACTCTCTTCATTACCAAGAACGCTGAAATATAAAAAAAAGTAATTTTATAATGGTATTCTAGGGTCCCGTTGCAAATAAATCCATACTGAGATCTCTTAAGACAGTGGTTTGTAATAGCGTTCAGAAACGAGCATTTATTTCATTTTTAACGCGGCAGGTGGGTGGGTCTCTTTTAAGGTAAGTAATCATGTCGGTCATGGACTACAGCGCTTTAGATATGATATCTGTATTTTACGGCGCTTAAGCGAACAGACAGATGGACAGACGAGATTATAAAGATCGAAGACGCTGGATGCAGGTCGGCTCCGACAGGTATTCATGGAGGTCCAAGGGGAGACCTATGTCCAGCAGTCTTACGGCTGAAATGATCGTAATGAAACGGTGTGGCTCTCCCACGAGTGAAACAGTAACAAGTAAGACCATCCAAAGACTAAATAAATTTTAATTTGGACCGGGATTTCAACGCTCCGCTCAACAACGCTTAACACTCGCTTCGAGGCTTATAGGATTATAAGACCCCTTACTGAGAGAAAAGGAACGTATAAGAACGCTTTTTAACATATTCAAACCAAAGTAAATGACACATACCGTTGCATGTTTTTCGATATAGCACTGATATTAGTTGAAAAAATATCCCATTTGGCGATAAGTGATTCTACACTCTCAATGGCGGGTATGCTGTCTTCCAAACTGTGAACTACGCCGGCAGACGACGCTAGTTTTGCACTGGAATCAATACATAGATATTAGTTAATAGGATGTAATTAGGACGTCCCGCCGCGCGATGGAAAGACGATCTCATGAAGGTCACGGGCAACCGCTGGTTCCAGATAGCTTAAGACCGTAATAGGCGGGCGTCTTTGGGGGAGGCCTATGTCCAGCAGTGGACTTGATAGAGTGATGATGATAAAGGTAATCGTTATAGGTTTCATGGCCTTCAAATCGAAAATTCAATTGAAATTCTATAGCGTACAACAGAGCAGGTGGGTCTCCTATATGGTAAGAGAACACCGACGCCCGACCGACGCAAACGCGCAACAGTCTGCACATAGGTTGTGTTGCCGGCTTTTTACGCCGCTTAAGGGCCTCCAGTATCCTCACTCACTCAGCGAAACACTTTTAAAACCATGATATGGCGCCTCCTGTGACGTCGTATATTACGTATTCAAAACTATTTTCACATAAAAATTAATTAAAAATAGATAAAAGAACGGACAAACGAAAATATTTATCGGACAATCAATAAATATCCACCCTCCCCCCTTTAAATCCAAAAAACTCACCAATAGCTAGAACAAATGGTCCACAAAGACTCGAAGGCATCGACAACAGAGTCCGTCTTCTCCTCCACCTCGCTCGCACGGTCGCGCGACAATCGCTCTACACACGCCTTCGCCATTTCCATGTACTCGGGTATTATTTGACATCGCTTAGCCACGTCAAGACATAACTCTTTGAACGTTGACACCTCGAATTTCGTTATCGTCTCGGACTCTGAATAATTACAAAAAAACCGATGCATAATTGAGAGCTTCGGAGCTAAGTCGTTTAAAAAACATACCATGAAGCTAGAGGTATCGGGTTCGAATCCCGGTCCGGACGATTAAAATTATAATGTATTTGGTATCTGGAAGAGCTTAACAGTGGCCGGTCTTAATATTGTGACACCAGTGAGACAGCCACGCTGGAACATATGCTAATGCACTAGTTGGGCTGTATCGTTCGAATTGATATACAATACTCAGCGTAAAATTATTTGTACTTTGAGCCTTCCAGTTTCACTCTGAGTATTATGTCAGTCCGTGGTATCACTTCGGACGACCCTGTCCAATTAGTGCGTCAATGTGGCTCAATGTGGTAGTACAATATACCGGCTATACAACAAGAAATAAAATGATCACTCACTCTTGTTCAGTAAATTGCGGAGCGTATTTTTCATGTCACCGATAAGCGATTCAATTCTCGGGAATACCTCGTTGAAGACAGCGCACCAGTGTTTTAGTATACAGTGCAGGACGTCGTACAAGGTCCACGGTGGAGGTTTCTCTATCACGTGATGCCAGAGATTGTCGTATTTCACTTTCATCTCACTCTGAAAACGGGAAACATTTTTATTTAAATTATTAATATTAAATAATATTAATGAAATTCTATCGTTTTTTCATCGACTAAGCGAATCCGTCTACGAACAAACCCATTTTTCGGGTTAATATATAACTTACGTTACTCATAAACAACGCAGCTTTCTATTGGTTGATGAATTTTCAAAATCGGTTCAGTAGATCTAGATATCTCCTACAACATAACAAAACAAATCTAACCTAACCTATTTAAAATATTAGTGGAGATCAGTTTTAGTCCGTTCACTATAAGTTATATATGTATAAATATAAAACTAAGTTGGCACTTATTGCCTTTTCAATATAAATTCCGTGGACAACACAATACAGCCAACAACAACTTATAATGAACGGACTTCACCAAAGCTGTAGTCCGCGAGTATGTGTCCGCGGTGTCAACTCTGAGCCATACATGAATGCTAATATGAACTAAAGTAGATATCTAATCTCCATTTTATTCTGTTTATATTATTAAGGAGTCCGTGGCTGAAATAGGTTGGGAATTGCTGGTATAGAGTTATATAGGAATGTAGGTAGATCGCTGGTTTATTTTAAATAATACTTTCATCGTAATCATCATTTCAGCCGTAAGACATCCACTGCTGGACATGGGCCTCCCTTGGAAATCCATGAATACCTGTCGGAGGTGACCTCCAGCGACCTTTATAAGGTCGTCTATCCATCTTGTGGGTGGATAATAATACCGACCTCTAATATATTTGCCAGCAACGGGTATATGTCTTCTGTGGTTTGCACAAAACTCGCGTACAACTCGGCAGCGGCGGGTTGCGGCCGATTCTCCAACAAATTCTTGAGCGAATTAATTTCTATATATTTGATAGAGTTGATGTATGCCTTACTACAAAGATTCTTATCGTTCGACACCAGCAGCTGAAATTTATTATTCTTTGGTTTTTATTATGTGATAGTGGACAACGGAGCAAGCGGGTCTTCTATATGGTAAGAGAACACAAGCAAAGCGCGGATTATGTCGTAGTCCATAATTGGAAACAGCTGAGTGCATACTTTCTCCTAATAAGACACCTTTTCTGCGATCAGTGTAAAAATATATCCAATATTAAATATCAGAGAAACTTACCACATTTTTAGAGCGTTCAACTTGTTGTAATGCACAATTTAATATCTCATCGTCAGGAACTTCGCACGGATAGATGTGGCAGTTCGAGTCACGTAGTGTCTGACCTGTAATATGCATGTCGTCAGCATATGCTGTAGCATGGCTCTCAATATGTTGGCCGTGTGGGTGAGGATAGTGCAGAGGCAACTGTGAAAGGTATTTTCTGCCAGAGAAAGAGTAACGTATATGCATTTTGCTAAATTAGTTCAGTGCTTTTATAATTGTATAGCGGACATGGGAGAAGGTGGGTCTCCTATATTGTAAGAAAGCACCGCCGAACATGAACATTGCATGGCATTTCTTCAATATCCTCACTCACTGAGTATTTTGTGAGCCATTGGGGGCCAGCCGGCGTTAATGCGTCAACATATGCTTCAAGCTCCTGGTGTTTGGTTTAATAAATAAAATTACCTTTTATCCGACTGTTATCTGGTAACGACTTATACAAGTAATCCATAGCGGCTCTCGCGCGTTTAGACAATGAACTGTTACCATTATTGATATCTTTCAATCTGTCCAATTCATTTATCACCCGCCAAGGTACCATTAGGTTCGGATGCTCTGTATAACCTGGAATCAAAACAATTAACCATAGACACAAGACTGCAGATTTTTTTTTTAATTTTGGAAACTACGTCTTATATAACATATCATGTTTTTTTTATAGTGGCACTTGAGTTTTATTGAAAACTTTGACTGCACCATCGATCACATTTCACTAAATTATATAAATTTTATGTAGAACTTACTAACTCTTCAGTAGTAACGTCGATAATAACATTTTAATATTTTTTATAATACTGACGTCATGACGCTTTTATTGTTATGGCGCCAAAAACTTCTTTTATTTATTCTTTACACAAAAACTTCACAGAGTCTGTGGCCCTGAGTTTATGGTTCAACTCAATTTAAATGCTGTTTTTATTTTAATTTGTAGTGATCAAGTTCTGAATTATAATTATTTCATCATTGACAAAAAATTTAAACTTATATACTTACAATTAATGAAACTCGTCTGATTGTTAAAAATTATAATTCTATTACTTAGCAATCTGTTTGTGTTAAATTTTCTATTTGTATTCATTGTTTAGTAATTCGAAAAAAATTCAACTTGAAGTCAGACGGACTCTATTTCAAAATTTAGTGTATATAGAAGTGAAACTTCTTTAGATGCATGAGGGTAAATGTTTAACGGATGAAACTCAATAATAATATTAGCGTCATGAAGATGTACGTTTTTGTCGAAGAAGAAGCAGAGAGCGATTGAGATAGAGTAAGAAAGGGCGGACATAGCTTGAAGTCCTAATGCTTTAGTCACAACAATACTAATAAAAATTGAGTTGATACACAATTTTAATGACTATTAAATTCCTAATATCCTTTAATCCCTTTCCCTTTCCTTAAGTCTTGGAAATCTAAAATGTATATTTCTATAAGTATAACAAGACTTAAAATTAGTTTTCCAAAAAAGTTTCAATTCTGGCATGTATATAAATTGACTTTGTTATTTAAAAAATACATTATAAATACCTTCTAGGTGTGAATTAAGTACATTTTTGATTATGTCCAGATGATGTATAAATATATTTGTGTCTACAATGAGAACAACTTCTTTGTCGTCAGGTTTATCTCTCTGTGGATTTATGTGCATCTCTTTGGGCTGAAATAAATAAAAATGGTTATATCACAGATGCTACTGAAATTTTTAAAGAATTTTAAGAATAGCCAATAGAGCAAGTGCAAAATCAGCCAAATGCCAATTGTAATGGCTGTCACTTTTAATGTATGTAATATGCTTTTAGCAGAATATAAAAACATACCTATGCCTATTAAGACATCTATGAAGCCTCTATTATACATATAACACATACATACTCAGAGAGAATAAAAAGTAAACAGTACTTGTACTGTTTTTACAAAATTAGGATATTGGACGCCCTTGAAATTATACCGGTTTTGTGGCATGAGAAACAGGCAACACTTCCCAAAGTGGAGACTGAGTCGCGATTATATTATGAACAACCACTCCGTTGTCCACTATACCATAAAAATATTTAACTTGTCATAGATAACAAAAATTATGTACTAAAACCAATACATACTTCCCGAAAATCCTCAACTTCCATAGCTTCTAAATGTGAGCCATCCAATTGTTTGCTATTTAATGAGTTACCAGAATTCATGTCTTTTCCTTGAAAGTCTTCATCTTTTGGCCTATTTATTTTATATCCTAATTTTAATTTTATTGACGCCACTAGTTTACTAGCTTCCAAAAACTGTGGTGGAGTTACTGGACGTTTAGAAAAAGGACATTCAGGTGTTTGATTAGAAATAACCTTCTCAATATCTGCAAATGTTTTTTTCTGCTTATCATTATTACAATATTTATCTGTTAACTGTGCTTTCATTGATGAAATAATTTTGTTAGCTTTTAAAAATTGGGAAGTTGCATGTATGGAATGTAAACTGTCATTAGTTGGTGATGGATTCAATCTTGTGTCGTTAGGAATTTTACCTGCACTTTTGGTTTGTTCGTTTGAACTTCTTTTTTTGGATGAGGAATAATTTTTTTCCTCTTCAATCTCTTTATTGAGTTTAAGGCGAAGATTTTGAAGCCTTGCATTGGCTAAATTTTTTACAATCTTTTTCTTATCTCTACTTTGTGAAGTTGAAGCGTGACACTTGCTTTGAAATGGTTTTGGTGCAGCCGTAGAAGCATCTGCCCTTTGTTCTATTACACTTTTCTGTGTTTCTTTTTTTTTAAGATGATCAGATCTGTCATGATTTGATGATTCTGAAAATTATTTTATTACCATATTAACTAAAGTTTCATTTCATGTTATAGTCTAAGCAAAATATCACAATTTTTTATTATTTTAATAGTATAGCAGACAACGGAGCAGGTGGGTCTCCATTATGTTAAGAGAACACCACCGCCCATGAACAACCGCGCCACAGTCCGCGCGTTGGTTGTGTTGCCGCCTTTTTACGCGGCTTAAGAAGCACTTTTAAGGGCCTCCGAAATCCTCACTCACTCTGCAAAATACAGTACAAGTACTGCTTCACTCTGAGTATTCTGTGATCCCGTGTTATTACTTTAGACAATCCAGCACAATTTGTGTGTCAGCATATGCTTCAGCATGTCTCTCCCACGGGTGCGACAGTATTAAGACACTCGCCTGGCCACTGTCAAGCCCTTCCAGAGACCGAATAATTTATAAATTAAATTATAATTTTTATTATAAATCAAATTATAATTTTTATTATAAATTAAACTATTATTTATAATTTATTTGAGGATCAACCTTCTTCTATTAAAGTTCAGAAGTCTTTAATCAAATCTTTTCTAGTATTAAATTAAAAAGTATTAGATGTCACAATAAATAGATTGATTTATATACTGTTGTTTTTATGAATGCAATTTATTAAAACACTCTCTTTAACTGAGTTGTAGTTATAAGTTATTCATACACTCACCGATGGTCATTTCTTTATCTTGCTTTTGCTTTTTAGTGGATGAACACCCTCCAGTACCATCAATTTTTCTTTTGGTGCACCTATGTGGTATATCTGATAGTTTCTTTTCAAGTTTTAGGTGTTCCTTTTCTTCCATATTTTTATTGCTTTGTGCTGTTGCCTTTAGAAATAGAAAGTAGTTGAATAAGAATAGTTCAAGACTTGAAATGAAATTTTTGAAAACATACTTGTGGTTTCGTCCATAAAGATTTTCCAGTTTTTTTGTTAAAATAATACTTTCTCCCTGGATTTGACTTTGATGTACATGAAACCCAACCATCAGGAAGCTTTTCCTTATCAAGTTTTTTAGAGCTCATGGCGAATAATCGTCAAAAAAATTTGTCAATATTATTTTTTTAGTACCTACTTTACTTTTCCATTTTAACTGTCAAAACATAAAAGTTACAATTGATAACATTATATAATTAATGTCAATGTCAATCTCAGTAAGAAAATTAATAGCAAAATCTTAGTATCTTCTACATATTAATATAATTTTGTCCTTGCATAGCCCATTTGCGTTGTAGTTAATACCGTTTTATTTATCGACATAGATAAAGTTGAGAGGTTTGGTAATACAAAAGTAATAATATTATGTTTATGAATGTGCTATGAAAAATAAATTTCTATTATTGTCCCTTTTTCCTTCGGACTATACTGGGCCCAACCAAACCTCTATTTCCACAGAGCGCGCACCTTCTACCTCGCTTGAGAGGCCATCAAAGCCTAAAATCTATCGGCACGGATACCTCGGAAGCTCATTGAAAGAAAACTTCACAAGTTCTTCCATCTTTGTTATTCATAATACATCGTAACAACTTTCCAAAGAGGTCTTTAATCCACGCAAGTGCGCGTCAGCCATCGTTATCACTGGCTTCACAGCGAGTCACAGCACCAACGCTTGCGTTGGGTGTGACTTATCATTATTACTGATTATGCCAATAAATATGATAACTCTTACAGGTCGAATGTTAATAAATAGGGTTAAATGTTGTCGTTGAGATCAGTGTTCCGCAAAATATGTGCCGCGGAACACTGGTGTACCTTGGTCGTTCTGTATGTTAGTAATAAGTAAGGATAAAAAAATACTTGGGGTTCACATTTATATATATTCACGCGAGCGCACGAGCAAGACGTTCTTGTTTCATTGTTAAGTAAATGTTGATTAATAATTACATTAGTTGTTTTTTTTCGTGGCGGTGGATTTAAAAAAATAACCTTTTTCTGGATGTATCTTGAGCACGAAATGTATGCGGAACAATGATTTAGTTGACAATGTTGCTAAATATGGCAATTTGAAATGTCAAACATATTCCAATATCTTGAATATAACCAAATTTACTATTTCATTTTTCTCATAATTAATCTGAAATGAGATTTCGTATTATTTTTAAATATAACTATCGTCGTCTACAAGACTAGTATTGCTTTTATTGACCGTAATTATAATCTTTTACATTAAAAAAAATGGAAAAAGCTATGAAGATTGCTACAACTTTAAGAAACAATTGGAAAAAGTCTGTTTTTGGTGCAATTATTTTATATTATGGTGCTGCAAAAGCAAAAGAAAAATATGAGTAAGTATCGAAACACATTTTATATCTAAGCTATCACAAGACTTTAATTCAAGCTGTGTCTCATTTTATAAATTCTGATTAGATAATCCAATAGACAAAATGAAATTCTTTTTTAGAATTAATATATTAATGCGCGCAGCATGCAAAGAAGCAGTAAAGTATGGCGATGCTTTGATTGAATACGACAGAAATCCAACACTTATTACAGTTATTTTAAACCCTGTTGCTAATAAAAGAAAGGCTAAGAAAGAATTTGAAAAATATTGTGAGCCTATTCTTCATTTGGCTGGTTTACAAGTGGATGTCCAACTAACTACATCAGAGGGTCATGCCAAGGAAATTGTAGAGAACTTAAAAGGCACTGAGGCTATAATTGTTGCAGGAGGAGATGGTACTCTTTCAGAGACTGTCACTGGTATATTTTAAACTATTATATAATATTTTTGCTAGCAAACAAGCATACACCTGCTTTTATAGTTAAAAATATGTAGTTCCTCTTGAAAAAATGTACATTGCATCTCTTATGGTATTATTTAAATTTAGTTTATGCCTTAAATAACCACACAAATTTTCAGGTCTTCTAAGACGTAATGATGATGCTAATCGTTTTCCCCTTGGAATTTTGCCTTTAGGAACGACAAATAGCTTTGGCAATACATTATTTCCTGGAGGCAAAGGTGTTGAGAAAGTCAAACAACTAATTGAGGCTTGTATGGCCATTGTCCAAGGAAACACAGTTTGGAAGGATGCTATGAAAATAGAACCAGTAGCAAATGAAGAAGAGACTCCTAGTAGACCAATTTATGCAATGTCATCAATAGATTGGGGTGCATTTAGAGATGTCCAGTCAAAAAGGGATAAGTACTGGATGTATGGGCCATTTCGTGAATATGCAACTTACATTTTCAATGGTTATAAGGACTCTGTTACATGGACATGCAATGGGGTTATAACATACTCACCTCCTTGCACTGGATGTAGCAACTGTTTGAAAAAGAAGCCCGAGATGAAAAGAAAGTGGTCTTTTTTTATGCCGAGCATGCAGGCTGCCGATCAAATTGATAAAACTAAAATATTAAACCCGGAATGTGCTTCTTCAGACGAATTATGCTTTAAGACTTGTGAATTAAGGATAAGTCCTAAACTTAGTGGTGGGTTGCCAGCTTTACGAATAGAATTGGGACAGAACAAATATTCATATACAGAGTTTGTTTCTGAAGGTTGGCGGAGAATTAAAGGTGAGAGTAAAATTAAGGAAGCTTTACAAGCACGGACAGTTTTGTTACAACCACAAAATATGAAACCAGATGAAATATTTGAGATAGATAAAGAAGAATTTGACGTTAAGCCTATGAAAGTTTCTATTTTACCAAACACAATTAAATTGTTTTGTAAAGTTGAAAATGAATTTAAATAATTTGTTGTTTGTTTTGTTAAGAAAATTTTTAACTATACTATTTAGGATAATAATTTTGATATTTCACAGTAGGAACTATCAATTATCAGTTATGATTGTGTGTGGTCAGATTATAATAATTAAAAAAAAATAGATTTGAAAACTGCCTTTTCAGCTTTTAAAAAAAATTATATTTAATGAACGAAGCTAGTGAGCGTGATCTGTCAAAATTATCATCCTTGGAAAAGTATAAAATATAGGTAAATGATTTATTAGATTGTAGTCAATACATCTTAAATTTAGAAATTGTACCTTAGGACATTTATTCCTATTAAAACAAATTAATTTACAATTTTATATAACTGTGAACAGTTATAAGAATATAATAATTTAATAAAAGACAAAGTTTCTATGAACAGATTTTAATTTTAAAAAAACAATGAAAATCCAATTATACATCATACACATACAAAGTGGTGGGTATTAACCCATCACTTTTTTACGATATCTTAATAGGTGTATTTCAAATTTTTAAATAATTTATATAAATGCAATGACAAATTTGTTACAAATGATAACAATTTTTATTTTATTGAAATAACATTCTCCTATTTTATGTGTGTGCACATAAGGAGGAAAATTCACATATGCTGTCTAGTATATTCCCATATAAATATTGAAGCTGTTACATGTACATTGAGGGATCTGAGAACGCCGCGTTGTGGTATCTCCACGCAGATATCCATATGAGGAAGCAAGTCGCATGGTACACCACCTTTCTCATTGCTAGAATAAACAGTTCATATTTAAGGTTTTGCCACAAACAAAGAAGTACACACTAATTATATAGTCTTTCAAATACAGCGGGGTCAATGTTAATAATCTGTGGCGGCCATTTTGTTTTGGCGCAATCTGTAAAATCTCTTTTTCTTATTCAGTCACTGATGAAAAATCATCATGGCAAGTTATGCGGTTGAGCAGCATGTTCAAATGATAAAACTTTATTATTATCAAAATGAGTATTCGTTACTGCAAACGTTACTTTACTGGTGTATTTTACGTCAGACGCGTTTGCCCTTCAAAGTCCACTCTCCAAGAATTAGTGACCAAGTTAGAGACAACAAGTTCAGTAAACAACCAATCCACATATTTAAGTCAATGGAGAGTGTTCGGGAGACTCAGAGGCAGTCAAATTCTCGACGTGCAAAAGAACTTGGCCTTTCGCAGATTTCAACTTGGAGAATTTTGCGTCGGGACTTGGGACTGCATACGCACAAGATCCAACTGACCCAAGAGCTCAAACTTAATGACCATAGATAACGCATGTTCGCTGATTTTAACCTTATGATTTGATTGATTTTAACCTCTCCATGATGAAACCCCTTATGTTATATGTATATTCACGGTTTAATTATAAGGTTCAAACTCAAAAGCATTTATTCAAATAGGCCTAAGAGGCACTTTTGCAAGTCAATTTACAATAGCAAACTATTGGTTCGGAAGATTACCTCTACGAGAAGAACGAACGAGAAACTCAGGGTTTAATTTTCTATATCACCAAATTTACAATGATTGGTTTATTTATGTTTGGTAGTTTAAAAGGTACCAGTACCCCAAGAAAGGATTTTTACATGTTTTAGACAACCTTAAACTAGGCAATGCTGTTTTATCCTTATTCTTAGTATTCAAATTATGATAGTCGCTATTTAATTTTAATTTATTAAGATTTTTGCTTGATTTCTCTATTCGTATTTCGTCATTAATTAATGTCTATATCACATACATCGGTAACCACCTCATGGTGGTTACCGTATCTACCCAAGGTGAGCCTCCTATTGTTATATAAATAAAAATAATTAAAAAAGGATTAAATAACGTACCCAAGTAACAGAACTGTTTTCTTCGGAAACCTGAATCCCTGTAGACTAGTGCTGTTAGACGTCTGTTCTGCAGCGATAATTGTATAACCTTCAGTCTTTTTCACCAACAGATAGTCTTTTAACGGCTGTCCTGGCTGCACTTCGACAACGTTAACCCATCTCTCAGCTGATACACTGTCAAACACATGTTAGTCATGAAACCGTGGAATTTAAATTTTTTATTGTATAGCGGACTACGGAGCTGTTTGGTCTTCTATATTATAAGAGAACACCGCAGCCCATGGAAAACCGAGCCACAATCCGCGCATTGGTGTTGCCGACTTTTTACGCCATTTACGCCCCGATATCCTCACTTATTCAGGGCCATCTTGAGGTGGATTTTTTCCATAATGTTTTTTTACTTGCATACTTAATTACCTGAGTCCCTGAAACTGTTTGTCCTGCAAATGTCGCAGACTATCAACGACGTAGGTGTTCACAGCGAACACCTCACTCGTACGCGCCATACCACCAAGATTCGGCAACTTGTCAATCAGCGACGCTACCAATATCAAATCACCTTTGTTCACCTGTAGTGCGAAAAAAATCATCTATAATATATAAATAGAGCTAAACGCGAAATTTGTATCAGTTAGCGTTTTTTTTTCTAGTATTTTAAGTAGTATTATTTGTTCTTTAAAGAGCGTACCTGTTCCTAACAGGTAAACAACGTACCCGCAGGCCTGCATAAGCTGGAGGTGTCCACGAGCTATGGAATATACCTTAAAGGCCGGCAGAACCCGCGTTCCAGCAGGTTTCGGAGATGTCCATGGGCTCGTATCCTAGATTAGCCGTACCTGCCTCCCGATTTTTCATAAAAACATTCCAGGAATCGAACCTGGAACCCTCGTCACATTTACAAGACCGTTCAGCAATACGACTCGTAAAACTCACCAGATCATTCTCCATTACACCAACATCACACATGTTCCTCCATGGCACATATTTCTTCTGTATTGTATTCGTTTCGATTGATTCCACATCTCTAACGTTCACTTTTGCTTCGTTAAACTTAAACAACTCATTACATTCACCGATATTTAAAAATACTCGCGATATGTAATTTTCATTCACTCCTTCATTCACCCATTCGTTATGGGAACGATAATAAATGGCTATTCCCGTTAGATCATTGATAATATCAAAATCGTGTACGAAATAATCATTTTTCAACCTCTCCAAAGATTTCTCTTTTAATTTCAAGGCTTCATCTAGTGTTTTTTTCACAACATTTATCGCCTGCTTGTATTCAACAAGTTCTATTTTCTTTAGGGAATTTATCCTCGATACAAGGTATTGTGCATGCAATCTGACACTATATGTCGGGCCCATTGTGCTCTCTAATAAATAATCCAAGACTATTTTCATTTCATCAGAACTTTCAAAACCAGATCTCTTTAGACACCAGTAGAGAATCGTAAATTGTGAAGTAATTGGTACTGAATTCGATCTCATAAGCTCTATACTGTCAGACATGTTGATTTTCTAAAAAGTAATGCGTAATTAAATTATTAATATTATAATACATATAAGGAAATTAATATTTTTAAATTTAAATTTGCCGCGCTTAGTGCTGTCACTGTCTATAAACCAAATGTCATATTGTTTTTATAGGCTGATAGATGTTCAAATGTCATTACGCTATACAGAAATAAACTAATGTTAAAAGTAATATTAAAATTATTGTAAAAATAAATAATCCATAGAAGAATAAACATTAATGTCTTTGTTAATAGGTTTGTTATTGGTCTACTATATAGTAAGAGAACACCGCCGCCCATCGACAACCGCGTCAGTCCGGGCATAATTAGTGTTACCGGTTTATACGCCGCTTAATGGGTATCAAGTTACTACGATATCCTCACCCATTCAGCGAAACACGGTACCTGCAAGTACCGTTTAACGCTGAAGATTATGTGAGCCCATGGTATCACCTCGGACGAGCCAGCCCAATTTGTGCGTCAGCATATGCTTCAGCAAGACTCTTATGGGTAAAATATAAGATCGGAAGTGCTGGTCAGCCAGGCCTTTATTTAATCTTTATTTCGACTCGATTTCAAAACGGCGAAAGCAAAGTTGTACAACTATGTAGGTATATGTATTGCGTAATAAAAATACCTTGAAAAAGATCCCAAGTGCTGTATACCACTCCAAATACAACCGCGTAGATGCCTGATGTGGTATTTTGCCCAAAAACCGTACGCACCATACAAAAATATCATCGGAATGTTTATTTTCACTCCTAATAAGAACGTACAGTATATGTTGCAGTCCCATGTGTAATATTCTGTGTAATGTGGAATTTCTGTGGTATCTCTGTTTGTTCATAAATATTTCGTCAATTTTCTTTATGATTACATGAGGTATGGTTTGCAATGTGTCCAAATTATGTATTCTTCCAAGCACCTCGATTGCTTTGTATTCAATATGAAAAGACGTGAACACACCGTCGCTGTGAAAAATAATAAATTACATTTTATGCACCTGGAATAATCGGTCTCTTGTAAGTTGCCGGCTTTTTATAGACTGGTACGGTGGCTCAATTCACATGTATTTATTTATTGAGAGCTTTTGATCTTATAGTCCGTAACACACTACTACCAAAAAGGTATCACTATGAAATGAAAATAATTAATTTTTAGTCCGTTTTTTTTTTTAAAGAAATAGGTGGCAAAGGAGCGGAGGGCTCACTTAGATAAACGGTCTTCCGCCCATGCACAATTTCATCCGTGGCAGGTTCGCAGGTGCATTGCCGGCCTTTTATGGATAGGTAGGTACGCTCTTTCCTTGCAGTTAACAAAAAGACGACAACAAATGTCAAGTACTAGTATTTATTATTACAATTATTATGAGTTAAATGATTCAATTATTAAATATAAATTATAAATTATTTTTTGGGCCATTTTGTTGGTTAAATTTGATATCTCTAAACATTAATGGTTATAAATACAATCTAAAATTTAAATTTTAGATCCATATAGATCAGGTCATCCTCCAAACAGAAATCTCATCAAAATCAGCCCATTAGTTTAGTATCAGTGTAGTAGATTAGTGGTCATTAAAAACGCGAATGTATTTTTAAAAAGTTACCTTGTACTTAAGTTGTATTCTTTTGAAATCTCTATGAGTACGTTGTCCGTTATTCTGAAAATAAAATTTAATTATAATATAAGTAAAGCCTTTGCACAGAATTTTTTATATGGTATAGCCACCAACAAAGGGCATAAAAAGGTAACGACACAATAATGCGCGGATTGTAGCGCGGTTGTCCATGAGCGCTAGTGTTCTCTTATCATATAGGAGACCCACCTGCTCCGTTGTCCGCTATACTATAAAATATACATATATTGCAACAGCGTGATTCTTCCACGAGAAAACATTATCTTACTAATATTTTAAACGCTAAAGTTTTTAAATATGGTTGGATATAAGTTACTCTTTCACGAAAAAACTTCTGAACGGATTTTAATAGAACTTTGCATCATACATAGATATATATGGTTGGATACATCAAAATAACATATGTAATGTAATGATATTGTGTAAATTAGCCAAAATATATTAAACATCACGTAAGTTGGACGCGGTAGGAGGCGAGACGGGCAGGGCGAAGTCTGCCGGGTCCACTAATTTTAAATCAAATCAATTCACCTATTATCTTTCCTTGGTACAGCAACTGTTAGTAATATTTCACAGAACACATACACCATATGTCCATAACTTAACACATAATCCTTTTCGAAAGCTTCAACCAAATAATATAAAGGCATAATTTTCACCATCGCATATTCCATTATTTTATTACAATACGCAATTACTTCGTTGTTATACATTGCTTGTTTTAATATTGCTTCATTTGTTATTAATTCAATAAAACCTTCAATGCAGTTAGGATATTCATTACTAGTTTTAATCGCTTCAATCTCCATCCAAATTTTTCTCAGAAATTGTGACATTTGAAACTGTTTGCAATTCAACAATTCACCAAGGTTTATATTCATTAAGTCCAATATCCATCTTATACAATCTCGATCGCCTGATTCTAATGCATTGGTTAGAAAATCAACTATAGAAGTAAAGTCTTTTGTATTGTATTCTCTTGATATAATATAAACTACCTCACAAGCTTTTGTATTAAATATATTCCTCAATTTTCCATTTCCCACTTTTGTATTCATCTTATTTACATTGCTTAAAATATCTATAGTATCATTTATACTAATGTTTATTCCACATTTTTTGCCTCTGCAGCGATATATAATATTAAGCAAATAAATGCTATATATATTAACTTTAATATCACTGCCATCTTTGAGATTATTTATTAGGTTTTCATGAAGTATTTTACAATTCTGTGTACATTCATGTAATTTATATATATCATGATAATTTTCCAGCAATAATATAATAAGATCTTCATCATAACTCATTTTCACTAACATATTATTAACATAGTTGATAAGAATTGAGCTATTATCAATGAGTAACTGCTTAATATGTGGGATAGTTTTGTAAATATTTATTTTTTTAAATAAAACCACTAAAAAAATTGTATCCAACATAGTTAAAGAACTAAAAGGATCATTTTGGATATTATTTAGCATTTCAGTAATTAAGTCTACAAAATAAGGTAGATTTGCCTCATTTCCTTCTAGGTATAATAGCATGAAGTCAATATTAATATGAGATTTCTTCGATTGGTCAAAAAATAACTTCACATCATGAATTATTAAATTATGTTTTATTAGAATGGATAGAGGATTTTCTTGTTCATAAAATAGTGGTTTAATTTTCTTACATCTACCCTGTAGTAAATCTTCTTTGCCAATTTTATAATTTGATATATAGGTACTTTGTAGTAAATTGAACAAAGATAGGATATTTTGATAGGGTAACTCTGTACAGTGATTTCCCACTACACAAGCTATGTTGCTGTGGAATGCTTTTCTTATAATAATATTATTACAGGGCACTTTTATTAAATCATACATTAGTTTATAACAATTTTCAACTCCTTTTTTAAATTTACCATGTATCTTTGTAAGAACAGTGCTCAGATGGTATAATGGTATTGGTGACCATTTGACATTCGGAATGTTTCTTAGTAAGAATATAAAAATATTAACATCATTTAACTGCCTTTCTAGTTTATTTATCAAAACATCACATTCTTCTCTGTGGTCAAAGATATTCATATCGTTCAATGATTCCAACAAAACTATTGCTTCAAAATCACTACTTATGTTCATATCTAACCTATGCGTCAGACATTTGATTTTCACTTCCAAATTGTCATGGTTTAATCCAATATTGAAAGCACAATTTATCCAACATTTATCCAAATGGTTTAATGTGGAAAATAAATATAATGATGGCAGTACTATGTTACTTTGTTTTTCTTCTAAATTATCAATTAAGATAAAGAAATTTTCCCAAGTTTCTTTTAATTTATCTTTAATTTTACTCTTCCATTCCATTGAAACCGTTGATGAATTCACTTTAATGTCTTTATTATTTGCTAATAAGCAGTCTACAGCTCTTTTAATTAGATAAAGTGCTAATTTTCTTTCTGTCGTAAGTTTAGAACTTAAACCATTTATAATAATATTCCAGAACTTTATTTCATTAATAAGCTTTGATTCAAATTGTGTAACACTTGCTGTATTAGGCAAAGGCAAATAGTAATCTGATAAAGCACAGAGAACATTCAGTGGTATAAAAATATCTGTACCTAATTGCTTAATACAGGCCCAAATTCTATCTAATATATTATAACCAGTAACTCCATCAAATATTTTTTTTACTGTTCTTGTTAGAAAGTGCCTTTTTAAAGTTTCATTTTGACTAAGAACAATATTTTCTAGAGGAATATTGAAAAATAGCAACGAAACTTTTTTACATATTTTTATAACAGCATCAAGAATACTATCACACATCTTAAGACACATCAATAATTCAGATTGAGTATCATCCCAATCTAAATGCTCTTTTTCAAAAAAATTACTTAATAATTGTTGCAATAAATGTTCCGATTTAAATATAATTGTACTTGGGCTTAAAGATAGCACAATATTTATTATTTTACAGATGATATCAACACTTTCTTCATTAATATGCTCAATTAATTTACCGATAAATTCAAATTCTGCACCATTATCGCATTCTTCACATTCCTTATTATTTAAAAGTAGTTTATAATCAAGTAAATGCATGGCATTTGATAAATGTTGTAGAGTAAAAGTTTTTCGGCTCATAATAGATTCAAGGCGGGCATTTATAAGTTCTTCATCAAAATCTAGAACGTCCATAAAAGATAGTATATCACTTTCCTGCATTTTATTTGATTAATCTGATGTTTTTGATTAATACATTATAAAATGTGTAGTAATTTTTAACGTTTTTATTTCTTATTTATGTTTCCTCTTTTATGTCTACAATTATGTCACATTCCTTGTAAAAAAATATTTTGCCAGAGTCCTTAACTTGCGGGAGTATCAAACTTTTTAGTTTAAGGTTACACGAGAGATAATCAACATTACAATAAGAAATATCAACTAAATACAATATGTATTACTGAAATTCAAAAATATTAATCACATATGTTATAATCCCAATATGATTAAATATCAAATTATTAATACTGACAATATTATAATAATCACATTCAGTCAATTTCTGGTACGATCTGTGACATAAACCGCAGAATATATAACTATTTGAAGAAGTACTGCAACATTATAAAACTTATTCATAAGAAACGAATTCTTATCTAATAAAATATTTCTTATTTGTCGCTATAATTGGAAATTTTTAATAAATATGATTATTCATATAAAAATTAATGTAAATATGCATTATCCCAATGTGAAATTCAATAAGAAAGTTGATTATATTTTATGTCAAGAAGCATAGGATGAATAGATTATAATTTTTAAAAATCCTTAGTTTTATTTTAAAGTTCTTTTATATTTTATAGTTTTATTTAATAATTTTATTAAATATAATTATTATATAAGTTAATTATTGATAAAGGCTATTTTCTGCAATATCGCTAATTATTTTCTTTGTAGTTATACGTAAAGCTATGTATCGCCTTCGCGGTTCTGGCGCGCGTGCCATGATTGTCCAAGCCGAATGTGCGTTCCGTGGAACGCGCTTCAAATATTTAAATGCTATCAACTACATAAATGCGTGGCAACTGTTTCAGTTTGCGATCGTTAAACCTGCAGACCAGTTGTGCACGAACAGCAGCATTGGAGGACGAAATTGTTATACCTTTATAAGATGCAGTATGGGGTAGAAGTTATGATAGATATGCAGTATGAAGCCACAATTAAAAACTAATTGGCTGGCTACTTACTGGCTTACTAATTGGCCTGGCTCGTCCAAAATGATACCACGCGGTCACATAATACTCAGCGTGAAACGGTACTTGTACTGTGTTTCGCAGAGTGAGTGAGGAAATCGGAGGAAAAAATCGGATCCTTAAAAGTGACGCTTAAGCGGCGTGAAAAACCAGCAACACAACCAATGCTCGGACTATGGTGCGGTTGTTCATAGACGGCAGTATTAGCATATAGGATACCCACCTGCTCCGTTATCCACTATAGAATAAAAAAATATAATTTCTTACTTCTATTATTTTAAAAAGGTTTTGGCTCTAATAACGTGAATCTGTGGAGTTTTGTGTTGTAATTTATTATGTTCATGACATTAATATGATTATTGACAGTTGAAATTTTTCTTAAATATCAGACAAAAATAAAACCGTATCTTTTATTTAGTCTTACTTTTTAATTTTCAAAGCTACGAATTAGATTAATTAAATAAAATTTTCGTCTATTTTTAAATAATAGAGAATTCTTAGTTGGTACATAATTTAAACTACCAATATTGAAACTTAATCTCTTTTCTTTAAATTTGTACCTAGAAGATTGCGACGTAAGTTGAAGAGTAAGCAGAAATGGATGATAATTTACCAAATGATGATGAAATTAAAGATGTACCTATGAGTCCACAATTGAGGAATAAGAAATTAAAGCTAAATGATGGAAGTTCACAAGACAGTCTTATCGATGAAGGTAAGTTTTTCGATTTCTAAATTATTGAGAATCTGCGGTATTCTATTTTTGTTACTTAAATATTTTCTTAGCATCAGGAAGTAAAGATATCAAAGACGAAAATGTGGACAGTGGGGTATCAGCTGATAAGTCTGAGAGCAACAGTGAAGCAGCTATTGAGGAGCAAGGGACGTCATCTAATGCGGAGCCTGTAAATGAAGTTGTTACTATATCACCGTCAACTAGCAACGTGCGATCTATTCTTCTAAATCTTCAACGTCATGGTCACTGCAGAATTTACAGAAAGCGGAAGACACCAGATCGTGATTCTGATGAGAACTCTTCAAGGGATTCTGATGATTTGTCAAATGATGAGAGATCAGACAATATACAACTATTTAACACTTACTATGAAAGTGCAGCAGAATCTACTAATAATTCATCTTCCAGCATGTTAGTAACCTCAAATTATTATTAATCAATTATTTATTATTAACCTCAAAATATTTAGTACTTAAGTTGCTTCTCTATTGATGTAATTTAAAAGAAATCCTTTTGTATTTAGAACTAATATCATTTATATTATTTGTTAAATATAATTTAAATCAATAACTATGATTCAAATGTATGTTTCAGCAGTTTAAGCAATTCAGCAGAAACCAGTAATAATGATTCTACTGATGATAATCTAGTTGACTTAGAAGACTTAGTAGAAGATAGAGATAGTGAAGACACTCAATTCTTTGAAAATTCAGCAACTTCAGCATCAAATAAAAGGGAAAGGGAAAAGACTCCACCTGTACTGCTTAAGACAAGACCAAAACATAATTACATTATTCTTAGAGGTATATAATTGTTAAGGACTTTGCCTATAATATATTATTGTTATACTCGTAAATATTGCCTAATTTTTTTTAATATGTTTAAAGTTTCCACCTGAGAACTATAACTTATTTATATTTGATTAAATGTGAAAATAATTATCTTTATTGACCATCTGATCTATATTTATAAAATAAGAGTATAATAACAATAAGTCTGATCATGCTGATATATGCTCAAAAGTTTTATGGATCAATTCAAATTTTATTAAAAAGTTAGTACTAAAAAATCACTTTTTAGTCTAGTTGTAATAATTTTTAATAGGATTAGTGATTATTGAATTGTGCTTTCAATATCTGCATTTTTAATCTTGTAATGTAATTTGTTAATACAGAAGTAATAAATCGTGAAATGGGTCTGACATTTCCATTGGGAAAAGCTCTTAAAGAATTGACTTTTGAACAAAAGTTTTATGGCTCGTTACATGCTGTTTACAGAATGGCAAAGTTTAAATCACTTATGAAGCATAAAGCCTGTGTTAATTCTATTAATTTTCATCCGGAAGGTAAGATCTTATTTTATTTATTATAGAACCTCATTCAATCATGCATAATAGGTGCTCAGGACGGCGAGTTCTGAAGAATAGCCGTTACACCAATACCTCATTCAATAAACTGTTCACCTATAAACTGAATCACATAGATATATCAACTTCATCTGTTAGAGGCAAACTTTAATTTCACTATAGTTTTTTAATTTAAAAAGAAAACAAAAATTTCATATATACATTTGTATCTTTTTTTTCTAAGCAATATTTTGTTTTATAGCGATACCTAGATAAAATCTATATATTTGTGATTTTTCTTTTACAGAAAATCTAAATATATCTATCATATACAGGGTAAACTCCATGTAGCGTCGAAATCAATTGGCTTTAGTTGGTTTAGCTTGTCTTCCATCCACCTTTTCTTCTCCCCATTTAACGACACCTCTTTATAACGCTATAAAATGCACAGTCCATTCAGTGTCGTTATATAGAGTTTACACTGTATATCAAAATATATATGTAAAGTATATTCGCTGTTCGTTTTTCTTGCAAAAGCACGGCTCATCTAATTTGAATTTTGACGTTGAAATATTTGTAAAAGCTCAAGGAAAGTTGAAATGGAAACATAATAATTAAATACCTAAAGCAGCTATTTCATTTTCCAATATTAGTTTTTCCTATCTTTGAAATATAATTTTACTGTAATTTAACTCCAAGATTTACACATGAAGTTGATATTAAGTTCACCGGGTCATCTAGTATATAAATAAATGATAACAACTTTTGGTATCAGTAATACCTAGGTGAAGGTATAGTGGGTTATTCTGCTAAATTCGATGTATGAGCGCCTATTTTGAGTGTTGGGTGGTGATGTGGGTCACTGGAGCCAAACTTAGCTCTCAAAAAAATATCAGCAACCCGTTCTTACCGCCGGTAATTTCAGAGAGAGCCCTCGAAGTTCCGAGGTGTTGTGCCATGTACATTGCTACTCCTGTACACTCTAGACAGACATGAGCTGCTATTTCTTCTCCCTTCATGCACGCTTTGGATAAGGGTCTATCTGTAGCACCTATAACATCTGTTTGTTTAAAAAAACATATCAACACATTAGGTACAGACCATATTTGGGATTTGCTCATATAAAATATCTTTTTTGAGAGCTGACTGTTGATATCAGACAACACCTGCCTCGTTTGACGACACTTATTGTATTCAATTTTAGATGTAATTTCTATACAAGATTGCAGAGGTAGTCTTCTAGAGACTGTATTATGTTTAAAAAAAAAATTATTTACAGGACACTTACTGGCCTCTGGATCAGATGATACAAATGTAGTTGTGTGGGATTGGGCTAGGGGTAAACCTATACAGACTGTGAAGACGGGCCACAAGGCCAATGTATTCCAAAGCAAGTTCCTTTATTTGAATGCGCAAACGCAGCTCAATATCGTCACATGTGCGAGAGATGGGCAGGTAAGTTAAGTAGTTGTTAAAAAAAATATACAAATTATATGAAAAATTGTAATGAGTTTATTCAAATCTCAAAATTATTTCAAAGGCGAGAAATAAGTATTTGCGTCGTAATATCTAAGACGGCTGCCGAGTCTACTGATAAAGTTTGGATTTTTGGTGGACTAAATATATAAATGATTGATTATAATATTTTATATCTCACCAACAAAGATATACAGTCAAACATGGGTAAGTGAGAAAGTGAGATCCGCCATTAAATCTTCCAAAACTTCTATTAGCGAGAAGCCTCTGTAAGAGACAATCGTTTATCCCTCATGGACCTCCGTTAGTGAGACAGCTATTTAAGGCCAGCAACGCAACCTCGGCTCTGCAAGAGTAAGGGTGTGAATGGGCGGAGGATCGCTTGCTCTAGATGAGTCTCCTGCTCGTTTGCCAACGTTAAAAACTCTAAGTGACAGTCGAGCTTTATCTATTTATTTTATTATAGGAGGAACTACACATAGCTACAATAAAAATACATACATACATAAAAGATACACACATGCAGTATGAAATGAAATTGCAAGCTTAAAATTTAAATAAAAGAAAATGACTTATTATTGCATAAATTTTCGTTTTCCTTTTGGTTAGCATCTTGATATATATCTTTCTAAAGTACCTAAATGTCGAAATCTAATGAACATTTAACATTACTTATACAACATACAAGTACTTTTAATAACATATGTAAGTACATAATATATGTTCTGCATATTATCCACATATTTTAATCATTTTACATATTTACTATATTCGTACTCTAGTTATTCCTGTGTACCTCTAAGAGAGAAGCGCTATCTACATACCCGCATTAGGAGCCGTATATTAATCACGCGAGGCTTCAAGGCGGGAGGGTAGTTTCACAAAAATCACGAAATATCACAAGGGGAAGTCTAGTTCGATATCACCCGTGAGAGAGCCATGCTGAAGCATATACTGACGCACTAATTGAGCCGGCTTGTCCGAAGTGATACCATGGGCGCATAGAATACTCAGCGTAAACGGTACTTCTACTATGTTTCGCAGAGTGGGTGAGGATATCGGAGGTATTAATAGTGCCGCTTAAGCGGCGTAAGCCGACAACACAACCAATGCGCAGTCTGTGTCGCGGTTGTTCATGGGCGGCGGTGTTCTCTTACCATATAAGAGATCCACTTGCTCCGTTGGCCGCTATATGATAAAAAAAAACACGTGTATTTATTTTTGTCAAACACATTGTAATTTTATACAGGTATTCTATATTAATTAATAATACTTCGTGATTTTAAAACGTGCGACTTCTAAACGAAAATTAAGATTATATTTTATACCTGCATTTAATGATAATATTAGAAAAATTTCAACATTCTTAACATAAATAATCTTATTAAAGAATCTTAATCTTCAATAAAGAAGAACACAAATACACGTGTAGTTGGATGGGGGATCTTAAATCTCTCTACATATCACCAATGGGGCCCTCCCCCTCAAAAGGTACTAAAAAGTCGCGAGAAACTCGATAGAACTCGAAAAATAAGATTTTGCTCCCTTCGACTCGCGGTTTATCCAGGTTTGACTGTACTTGTTTCTTGACTCGTCATTCAAGCAATATTTTACTAAGATTTTCAAATTATATAGCATAAATGTGTTTAATTAAACAGTTCGTGAATTTACACGTTACGTTTCTTTATTAGCAAACTGACCTCTTGGTCCTTCGAGCCGGAATTGGTAATGGACAAATTGTAATTGAACTTCAGGTGCGGTTAATCCAATGTCCTGCAAATGGTGGTAGCGGGGCGTCGCGTCGCAGACTCTCTACCCACTCTCGCGCTGCTCACAAAGTGCACGTCTCAGCCCATGATCCGCACATAGTCATCTCAGCCGGTGAAGATTCCGTTGTCATGCGTTGTGATGTCAGAGAAGAGCGTGGCTACAAGTACGTATGTCTGTTCCAACAACTGAGCTATTAAAGATGTTGTAATAATGGGGGAGGGTGTATTTATTGAATACGCTACACCTTCGCAATAAGTCGATCGCTCCAGCTATTTTCGGGAAATCTGTTAAAATAAATGAAATGGCCTAAACAGTTAGTTCTGCTGAGTTTGTTTCGCCGGGACTTCTTTAAATAACAAATAATTTAAGTTAAAGTCAAATATTTTTATTAAATTTTGGTTTACAAGCGCTCATGAACGTAGCACCGATTCAGAAGACAATTGGCAGAGAAGGATCGGCAATAAATTCCGATTTTTTTTTTCAAATTAAAATGTATTACAATAAGGTCTTAGTTCTAATAATACAATGGTTGTTGAATATAATCTCTAGTATGCCTTACTAATTAAAACTTGTTCAACAACATTTTAAAATTTTTCTTCAGCGAGCTCAGTTACCGCTTTAGGAAGTCTGATATAAAATTGTACACATCTACAAATTAAATACTTCTGAGTCCGCGATAACCTACACGTTACAGAAGCAAGGTTTTGTGTATTACGATTGTTACCATCTCCAAGCACATACAATTTATAGTTGCAGCAGCAACAATGTTAAGACACTCTAATAGCCACTGTCATGCCCTTCCCAAGACCGTAAAAATTATAAATTGTAATGTTCGAACTCGCTTCGTGGTAGACTTGTTACGACGTTGTTACGTATATAACCCACTTAGCTACGAAGCTCTCAAAATATGTATGAAATCTTTTTCAGATTGTTCAATGTGCGCGAAACTGCGCCGATACCTTTATACAGTGTAGCTGGACATCCGCTGCGACCGGAACGTTTGTTAATCGCCGGCCGTGACATGTACCTTCGTGTGTACGACACGAGGAATACAGACAAGCCCATGAGCCGGTACAAGGCGAATTTTACTGGGGTAAGTTAGGCTATCCTGGCCAACAGCAAGAAGAAACTTCTTTGGCAAACTAAATTTTAATTCTTGTATATAATATGTAGATACGAGTATGGTTTTTACGTAGAGAAAAATTCAAAATTAAATTTCATCTCGATGTATGACCACTTTTCTGTGGAATCAGCTGCCTGCAAGGGTATGTATTTACAAGCTAATACGATGAGGAGACCTTCAAAAAAGAACGTACCTATTCCTTAAAGGCCGGCAACACACCCGCTGCTCTGCATGGGCTAGAAATTAGGAAAACCACTTCTATATTCGCATAAGAACGATTCGGAATAATACTTAAAAATCGATTTGTAATATCATAGCAAAAAATTCAAGTTAGCAGAGAGATTCTGACAAGAATTTAACCGAATGCTAAAATGCATTTAGGTTTATCTTTACCTGAATGGAGAAATGGCGGGTAATGAACCCGAGAGTCCGCATTGTCACTTCTGGCCCATACAAAATGCCAATAATAACTAAACTAAATACCAAATCTGATTTATCTGCTATTTTATTAAAGTATCCATGTAAATTGTCCATGACTCCATAAGGTTCCGTGTCTGAAATAGGTTGCAAATAGCTGTTTTAGTCACTCTAAAACAGCGATTTAGCAGGGATTTCGTTTTGGTTTTAAGGACCTGACAGCTAAGGGTTCATAAGACAAAGCAGTAGGACATCCGCAGGGTCCATTATTATTATTTTAATTATTTCAGAAACCGGGACCTTCGTTTCGCAAACCGATTCACAAATCTATGATGCATCTGACATGTGCTGTATATAACCACGATGGATCAGAGATATTGGGCTCCTACAACGATGAAGACATATATTTGTTCAACGCTGATCTTGATGCCTATGAGCCGTTAGTATTTTTTGAATATTTTGAATATACAGTGTAAACTCCAAGTAACGTCCCTCGATTTAACGACAAACTCCCTAAACCGTCGAAAGCAATTGGCTTTAGTTGTTTTAGCTTGTCTTCCATCCACCTTCTCTCCATTTAACGACAACTCTTTATAACGCTATAAAATGCACAGTCCCTTCAGTGTCGTTATATAGATTTTACACTGTATTATAATTTTGGATTTTTTATAGTAAAAAAAAATTATATATAAAGAAATAAGTATTTTGAGCCTCGTAGGTTTTATAATGAATTGCCTTGAAGCGCCGACTTGTGAATAGAGGCGAGTTAGGGACAAACCGGAGGGCGGGCAGCAGTGTCCTCCGCGTACTATAAAACCTAACTGCTATCACCAATCCGCCTGCCAAGCGTGGCGATTATGGCAAATATCCCCATGGAGGTCCAAAAAAATGATGAGGATTTATAAGCCTACCATGAAGTGACAGGTATCGCGTTCGAATCCCGGGCGAGTGATACTGTGCTGAGTGAATGAGTATATCAATGGCCTTTAAAAATGACTTAACCAATGGGCGGCGGTGTTCTCTTACCATATAAAAGACCCCTACCTGCTCCGTTGAAATGAAATGAATTGTTTTTATTCAACATACGTACACAAATCCAGCCCGTTGAACGACAGTGTGTCTAGCACAGGTTCCAAACTGAGCCCACTGAGAAGAACCGGCGAATCAAACTCAGTGGGTGTAATTTTTTTTCTTCCGTAAATTTTTTTAAATATGATTCTTTGGATTTCGTGAGATATAAACGTAAATTATTACAAAATTTGCTTTAAGAATGCCTTGTAAGAAAATTTTATTCTCAAGGCGTTTACAAAATCCCTAATATCAGTATCCATAGCACAAACGTCACTTACCATTTTTTTTAAATTATATAAAGAATTTTTTTTGTACGTTTTCTGGGATAAGGCATTGTTCGCTATACCATGAAAAATAGTAATAAAAAATGTATTACATTCCAGATACGAAAATGTTGATAAGAACACATACACGCACAGATACAGCGGACACCGCAACAGTGCGACGTTTAAGGGAGTCGCGTTCTTCGGGCCGAGGAGTCAGTATGTTGTCTCTGGGTCTGATTGCTCTCATATATACGTATGGGATAAGGAGACCGAAGCGATTGTGCAGTGGATGAACGGTGATTTCAATGGTGTTGTGAGTTATTTTAGCACAGTGTACAAATTATTAGATTAAAAAGCAAATGAAGTGGAGGCATTTTGTGCCGCGCACGACAACTCGGTGGAATCAGATGCCAGCAGAGGTATTTCCAAACCAATACGATCGGGGCACTTCAAAAAAAGAGTGTACATATTCCTTAAAGGCAGGCAATACACCCGCGGCTCTGCAAGGGCTAGGCGTGACCATGGGCGGAGGACCGCTTGCCCTAGTAGAGCCGCCTGCTCTTTTGCCACCGTTTATATTTAAATAACTCATCTAGTGGTGTCTTGAGTGGCTCACCACTTAAGAAACAGGCATAAACTGGCTGTTGCAATCGCTTACATAAAGTATATAATTCCTTCGTGGGACTTGGATTAGGTTTATACCATAAATTATTGTTAGACATAATGCAGCGACTCTTGCAAAAAATCAAAGCAAAATTAAGTACCGTCTTATACGGTTATTACACAATTAAAGATTACTTGAATGATAAAATTCCATGGAACTAGCTACTCGGTTAACGGTGCACTAATCAAGATTTTAAATTTGTTATTTTGAGAGGAAAGCAGTTCCCTTTTTTAATTTTTTTCTAAATCATACAACTGAGCAGGTGGGTCTTCTTTACGGTAAGAGAACACCGCTGCCTATGAACAACACAGCTCGCGTATCGGTTGTGTTGCTTTTTATGCCGCTTTAAGGGCCTCCGATATCCTCAATCATTCTGCGAAACACAGTACAAATTTAGTTTCACGCTGAGTATTCTGTGAGCCTGTGGGATCACATGGGACGAGCCGCCTCAATTAGTGCGTCAGCATAGCTCTGCTATGTATAGATTATTATATTTATAATTTCAGGTGAATTGTATAGAGCCACATCCCCGATTCCCGGTGATAGCGTCCAGTGGCCTGGATAAGGATGTGAAGATTTGGCTGCCATGCAGGCAGTCGGACCCGGACTTCAAGGGAATGGATAAGGTATATTTTTATGATATAGCGGACAACGGAGTAGGCGGGTCTCTTATATGGTAAGAGAACACTGCCGCCCATCACCAACAGCGCAACACTCGACGCTTGCTGTGCTGCCGGTTTTTTACTTCGTAAGTGGCATTTTTAACTGCCTCCGATATCACAGTATCACCACACAGTGCAAGTATTTCACCCTGGTATTCTGTGATCCAGTGGTAACCCAACCGAACAACATGTCTCAGCGTCAGCAAAGCTCTCCCAAAGAATCACTTTTTTGTATTGGTAAAAGTTAATAATAATTAAATATTAATAGTATAATATATTTTTATTAATTGTAATTTAACTTGCAGCCTAGACATTTGATATATGCATTCTTTATGTAGTTGTGCACTGTCCGATAAAGTATACTATTATGTTAATGATTTTGTAAATCATGTCACGCCTTGGGAATAAAACGTTCATGCCAGGCATCCTCGGAGTTGGTTTTTGTCATAATCTAAGATCTCACGAAAGGCAAGAAATTACACCCAATGAGTCTAATTCGCCGTTTCTTCTCTGTGGGCTTAGCCTGGAACTGCTCGTAGACTAATTTTGACGTTAAACGAGCAGCATTTTTGTACGTATGTTAAATAAGTAAAAATACAAGCTGTGAAACTCTACTGAGGTGGTCCCAAACCGAGTTATAGTGCAAGCTATGAATGGCAAATAAAGAGTTTCGTTTTTAAATGAATATTTATGAATTACAGGTGGTTCGTGAAAACAGCGTGACTACTCCCAGTCCAATGTTTACGGATTTCTTGCCGTCGCTATATAGCGCCTGGAGGGATACCCTAACAGACGACGACGCCTCCTCCTACGGTCCCAACATCGACTTTGACGGGAATGCGTGTACTACTTTTTAGCGATCTATCAATTTTTGTCTTAAATAACATCGGGAAAGGGTACGGATTCGTGTGCCAGCATTTTAAAACAGTTGGAATATTTAGACAATATGACGATATAATGATTTTAATATTCCATCTTATATCTATAGTTTTATATATGGTTTTAATTAAAATTGTTAGAGATGGTATTTTTTACCTGTAGGAGAGTGTGAGTTTCACCCGTAGTGAAACACTTGAGTGTTGCTGAGAGAGTGAGGATATCAGAGGCCCTAAAAATTGTGGCGCTTGAGTGGCGTAAAAAGCGGGCAACACAACGAAAGCGCGGAGTTTGGCACGGTTGTCCATGTACGGCGGTGTTCTCTTACCATATAAGAACCCACCTGCTCCGTTTTCCGCTATACCATAAACAACAGCATTTATATTAAAGGAATGTAATTGTACAATACATCACCCATTTTCATTCATCACTGGTGATCTCGTGTTGATGGTTCGCAGCCATTTTCTCAATCAGCTCTATGACGTTCCCTGTTTCGTTAAAGGTTGGGAAATCGTTTCTTAGCCACTTGGATTTCTGATTTTTTCAATTACCATCAGTTTTTGTGATTAGACTGATATGGCCGATATATATATATATATATATATATATATATATATAT
>DWCF01000930.1:0-36290 GCA_018230265.1 Delias oraia
TCAAACTTTGTATAATCAGAATAAGACATAGATTACAGTTTAAAATTGTATTGTGCAAACATGACAATATTTAATAGGAACATGTAAGTCTGACTCGGTGGGTAGTGTAGCGGGCAGAACAACGTCTGCCGAGTCTACTAGTTAAATTATAATTTATAATTGTCCGGGCCGGAATTCGAACCCGATACCTCTTAAGGTATCGGGTACCATGGACTAAGCTCCATGGTAAAATTTTTAAACTAATTTTTCTATTTTTAATATTATTTATGTATAATTTATTTTATTTAAAATTTAAATCTACAAGATTTTGCCCATGGGCGGAGGACAGCTTGCCCTAGGTGAGCCTACTACTCATTTGCCACCGATTCTATAATAATAATAAAAAAAGATTTCACTCGGATATATAATAATATGTAAAGAATATAATTTTAAATTTGTTATTAATTAAAATAAAATTTCTTAAATTGAACTTCGCCGCGATTAGCGCTGTCACTCACTGTCTTTGAACGAAATGTCATATTGTTTTGAATGCTGATTAACCTTAGAACGTAATGTTTTTTTATAGAAAAAAATTTAAAATATTAAAATTAATTACTAATTTAATTAATTACCAAATAATTATCACTTGTGTGAATTGAGAAGCGTTAATAATATAATTTCATTGTCGTTTCTTTTCAAGGATTATTTGTTAGCTTAATTTAAGTGAAGGTTGAGTTATTGCATCTACTGAATAAATTAAATTTACTTAATTTATTTTCAATGAAACAAATTGAAATTTATTTTTACGCCCTGACCTCAGTTTTAAATTGGTGTCTTATCTTATATTTTTATTTCTATACAAAGTTGGATTCAAATGGAATAAACAACTCCAGCGACAGCAATCGCTTCACTATGCACTTAAGTATTGGGTAGGAAGCTGCATTCTTAACCGCCTCGGGCAGACCGCAGTGCCGAAGACCGCGGAGTGCATATTATAAAGCGACCGAAAAACGCGAATCGTTGCGCAGTGTCCACGGGCGGCGGTGTTCTCTCACCATACACTTACTTGCCCCTTTGCCCTCTATATTTTGAGAGAGTACACCTTGTAGGGTACGTTGTCTCGTCAATTTACATATAGAATCGTGTATTTCATTCACGTAGGCAATAACGCTACAAATTCAACAATTCTAATAACCGTGTACATACAAATAGAGAAACGTGACAAAAATGTAAATAAAACATTCACCGCTTTGCATAGCCGTAAATTAGAATCAGCACTTTACAGGCAGTGGGTAGGTACATAATTGAAAGACACGTTTTGTTAGGTATATTAGGTGTTTACGTATGAAATTGGCGTTTTCTACTTTTTATTGTTTTTTTTAAAAGAAGACAACGGAGCAGGATGGGTCTGCTATGTGGTAAGAACACCGCCGCCCATGAGCAACCGCGCCACAGTCCGCATATTTGTCGTGTTGCCGGGTTATCCTCACTCACTCTTCGAAACACAGTACAAGGTACCGTTACAGGCTGAGTATTCTGTGATCCCGTGATATCACTTCGGACGAGCCGGCCCAATTAGTGCGTGAGCATATGCTACAGCATGGCTCTCCCACGGGTGAAAAATATTGTATATTTTTCACCTTTACAATTTCCTTCAAGTAAACTAAAATATTTTTTATCACTAAAATCGCCGCCTGCAACTCACTCGGACGTAGTTTGCGATAGGTACGCTTCCACAATAGCCTTTAATTCAACATTATTTATTTTGCTTACATGGGTCTTGTTTTACAGGTAAAAATTTCCAGTAAGCAAACATTGAAACCTAACATGCACTGTTTCCTTTTGCGACACCACCGCCCTACACATGATTAAACCTTGGACCCAGCACTGGTGCCACTATGATACTCAAAATATACAAATAATAAGCAATATTTTAAATTTTCCATTTTATTAACTGAGTGACGCAAGGAAAAAAACGACGAAGAAAAAAACAAATGAATTACAGTTTTCTAAACGATAGAATACGAGAATTCCTAACCAAAGAGATCTCCATATTTGAGATCAAATTAACCAGATCATATTTATGTATTTATATTTGAATGACATCATAAAGACCACTTATGTATGCAAATTTGTCTTAATTTTAAAATATTTTAAAGAATAACGAAATATTCGCTGCTTTGGTAATCAAAATTACATTTCACACTCTATTACCGAAGTATAATCTGAAGTTATTATTTTAATGTTAAGTAAACTTTAAATAAGGTTACTTGCAATATAACTTATCAGTTATATAAAATAAAAATCTGTTCATGTGGGTAATTAATCGAATCATTCGAATCCCGGTACGGACAAATAAATTATAATTAAATTTATAATTTATCCGATCTCTGGAAGGATTTGACAGTGGCGCGGTTGTGCATGGGCGGCGGTGTTCTCCAACCATATAGAAGACCCACTTGCTCCATTGGTCGCCATACAATACAAAAAAAATTGTACAATGCTCCTAACGAACAAGCATAGCTCATCGATTGAAAAAAAACACGGTTCTGTATTATTATGCAAGCGTATCGCATAGTTGCAATTCATGTTTGTAATATTTTTCTTACACAATAATGTTGTAATAATAGCATAATCTTTATTTATGGCGTGAAACGACTTTGATAGCATTTAAATGCCAACGACAGCGTGCTTCATACTTTCGGAGTTCGAGAAAATTAAAAAAATTATAAGGCATTTTTTGCCTCGCACTGTCGCCCTGTGGAATCAAATTCCTTCAGAGATATTTACAAATCAACACGACTTGGGGACCATCAAAAAAAGAGCGCTACTATCCCTTAATAAAACAAGAGATAGAGGTGCCCACGGGCGCTAATCCGGAAAAAAGGACCGCTAATCCTAAGTGAGCATCGTGCTCGCATGCCATCGTTTCTTTAAAAAAAGGAAAAAAGGTCGTAAGTATCCCTCAAAGAGGATAGAGGCTGTTTTTATAAAACTTAACATCCTCAATAGAATAAAATCAATAAAGTGACGCAGGCCGCGAATAAACACATACCGGATGTGTTGTCGGTCTTTAAGGAAAATGAGAATTGAATCATCGTGTATAATTTAATCACTGTTTTGATACTTGTTATAAATCATAACAAATCATTCCCATGTTAAAAGGAAGTCATATTAAACATAACAGACTAAATGTATAATTTCGAGATTATGAAATTAGGCGTCAACTAGCATATAAAATTGTATAATTTTTATACGACTGTACCTATTGTGCAAGTGTGTAATCGTACCGACAAGTGTGTAATCGAACTTATACACGACACCACCCGGATGTTTAAGCAAGATAAATCTCAATATTACATTATGCTGATTTGTCTGTATGTGGTTTTAACCAAAACAAAAGATTTCTTTCCTATAATGCTATCATAGGTAATCTGATCTTTGCCATGGGAGTCGGTCTAAACCAACATTCCATAATTTGTGGCCTACAGGCGAGCGCTTTTCTCTTTGATTGTGCGCCACATTTCTTGTTAATATAGGCAAAATTTCCGGAAAGCCTCAAAATGTTTGAGAAACATAAAAATAAACAGCAAATAAAGGTTTAAAGAATAAAAACAATATCGTTTAGCTATACAAACTGTGAAAACTCTAAAGTTTTTTTTATTTTTATAAAAACTGTGGTAAACGAGCATGAGCCTCACCTAGGGCAAGCTGTCCTCCGCCCATAGACACGTCTAGCCCTTGCAGAGCCGCGGATGCGTTGCCGGCCTTTAAGGAATACGTACGCTTTTTCTTAAAGTTCCCCAACTCGTACTGGATTGGAAATACCCCTGCTGGCAGCTGATTGTGAAACGACAAACATCGAGGTGAAAACGAAGAAACTTTGTTTTCTGCCTCGACGTTCGATGGTGAGTTTAAACTTATATATTCATTTCTTTAATTTTTTCCGGTTTCATTAGCAACTCAAACAAAATGTTATTTCCCTATGAGGCGTTGATAAGTAAGCATATTTAATCTCTGTAACTTTAATTTCAAAAACAAGAGTCCGTAAGTCGTAGTTGGTAAATTATTGTGGCTTCTAGGTGTCGCGATTATGTCGCGATGATCGTGCCCCCACCCCATACCTAGATCCGTTTATTTTTTTCTAGTGTATTTAAATTTATATATATTAATGTGTACCATAAATCTAAGTCGCATTGTTGTTCAACTTTAACTCCACGAGTCGAAAATATTCTTATTAATCGCATCTTTATTCATAGCACATAAAATTAGCAAATAAAACCTGTATATCTCGAAGTACTTGTTAGCTCGAAGACTCATTAACTCTCAGTAACAATTTTTAAGCATTTCCCTTGACATTCGAGACATTGAAATCCTACTGTATTAGGTTTTGTACGATAATTTATATTAATTGGAGATTCAATGAAAGGGAATGGCTTTTATTCGACTTAATGAGAATTTCGCTAAGCCAGGTTCAAGTTAACGAGATTCCACTGTATTGTCTGCACCATCAACTTCCTTGAAACAGAGCTACCTCAGTCCAAAAGATGCGTAGCCGCGCTTATAAGCTCAAAATTCACGACATATACCCACATAAACCAATATTGTAAGCGTCGTGTAAGATAGCCTCAGCTGGGTGTTTGACCCGAGATCACTGATCGATACGAGTACCGATGAAGTGCGCCTACTTTAATCTCCCGTTCTATTGAACTTAATACACCGATGTACTGAACTGAGTATGGTGTAAAAAGCCGTACACGAGAATTCTTCTCATTCATTTTAATTTATATTCAAAAAAGGCATTCTTATTCGTTTAATTACACTGTTTTCTATTTATGATGCAAACTTTTTCTTTTATTTCTATTTTTTATTAGTCTGTGTGATGGAAGCAGGAGCCTGAAAATTGGCTCTCCACGGCTTGTATTGGGGCAAACAGCCGAGCGTTACCCCTTTTAACTAAAATATATTAAAAACAAGGGTATTTGATATATTAGAAGTGAAATAAAATTATATTTATTCACATAAGAGTAATTAGTAATATACCTACTAATGTAATTACAAACAAACGACATACATAATTAAAACATAAATTATGTTCCAATTTCTAACAATGGCCGACTTATTATAATATATTAATAATTACACCACTCTGTGGAATCAGCTACAAGCAGAGGTATTTTCAAAGCAATGCGACTCGAGGACCTTCAAGAAAAGAACGTACCTATTCCATAAAGGCCGGCAACGCACCAGCGGCTCTGGAAGGACTCCTTGCGTCTTGCACAAGACCAAGACTGAATTAGGGCAACACTAGACTGGCTTGAGGGAATCTCTGGATATACTGAATCGATCTTTAAAATTCTTTCACGGATTGCGAGCTACGTTATTTGTGAATACTGAGTAACAAAGACTATAGATCCGATTGATACAATGGCAGGTCAATAAACAGGCGTCGCACAAACCGTACGAAATCCGTTAACAGATTAAACGCATACAAATAGAATGGGCAAATTGTTAATATGTACTGAATATAATTAACATAGATTACTAGCTGACCCCGGCAAACGCAGTTTTGTCACGTACAATTATTAAGTACAAACATCCCTATTAACAAATAAGTTTTGATCGTAGAAATGTAAAAAATTTAGGGTTGTATGTATTTTTGAACACTGCAGAATAAAAATCTCAAAATTAAAAAAATTGAAGCTTAACCCTTAACATTTAGTGGGGTGCATTACATGTGTGACATGTCCGCTTATCAGACGGGGTACGCACACAGAATTTATGACAATCGGTGAAACCTTTTCGGAGGAGTTCAAATACAAGCATCGCGACGCGAGAATTATTTATACATACATCTTTTGATAATTGTGTAGAGTTCAACGTGTTCACTACTGTGTGTGACAATTATTCACTAAGTATACATACGAACAAACACGTGATAATAAAATACACACGCCACTCGATACAGTGCTTTTCTCGGTAAGCGTACAGTCATCTCCGGGAAACGGCGTTTTTGATTTCCCGTAGGAGCGCTGAACGATAACAGAGATTCTATTATCAACGAACAAAACTATTGAATCATTGAGCGTGGGAAGGGAGAAAACATTTTTATTATTTGTGTATAGTGGATAACGTAAAAGTCGAGGTCCCGTGTTAATAAGAAATTACCGCCGCCTTAGTATTTAGACGCACTACGCGGTTTGTGTTGCTGGCTTTTTCTTAATTTGATAGGCTTAAGCAATCCCCATTCACTCAGCGAAACAAGGTACAAATACCATTTTATGCTAGTGTTCTGTGAGCCCGTTGTATGAGTCTGCAGCAATATGGTAGAGAAATCTCTCATACGGCTAAGACAGTGTTAAAACGCGTGGTCACAATTTTCTTTAAATGAGAAAAAGAAAAAATTAATATAAAAAGACTATAATTTAAAAAAAATATCGACACTGAAATCACAGATATCTCTGAAGTTTAGGCATGTCGGCTTTTTGATGTTTCGAACAATAGTGTCCTAGTGCCCTGACGCAAAGCAATATTCGAGATAATTCTGTAATTAATTTATCTTTATAAATACCGGATTTCCTCCACTGCCCATCTCCAAGCTTAGATTATTTTATTATAATTATTCATTTACTTTATTAGTACCTAATATTTTATGACTAAATTAGCCAATATGACGAAATGACAATTTCATATATTTAAACTCGTAATATATACACGTTAAAAGATCACATATTCAGAGAAAATTCTTAAAAATTCAAGTTGTACAAATACATGACCATATTTTTTACAGCATGCATTGTAAGATTATGAGAATGTTAACACTAGACAAACAGGAAGCCATATTGTTTGGCAACAAGACAAATTATCTGTACCTACGCTTCCAGGATTAACCCAGATTAAATTACGTTTTCCTCAAATCTTAATTGTATCATTAATACACTTGACGAGGTAGTAAATATACATAGACATATATAGACATACATATATATGAGTACTCATCTAAAAACTTAGCCGAAGCAAGTTGAGAAAAATCGAATGAAAGACTTGACTTAATTTTCAGAGCCTTGTAGCTTAATGGTTTTCAAAGTGTACCATGAAGCGAGAGAGTATCGAGTTCAAATCCCGATCCGGATAATTATAATTTAATTTATAATTTATTCAGACTCTGGAAGGACTTGACAGTGGCCGGGCGAGTGTCTTAATAATGTCGCATCCGTCGGAGAACCATGCTGAAGCATATGCGGACGCAGTAATTGGGCCGGCTCGTCTGAAGTGATACCACGGGCTCACAGATTAATCGGCGTGAATCGATACTTGTACTGTATTTCGCAGAATGAGTGAGGATATCGGAGGCCCCTAAAAGTATCGGTGTAAAAAGCGGGCAACACAACCAACTCGTGGACTGTTCCGCCAATGTTCATGGATATGGCTGTGTTCTCTTACCACATATGAGACCCACCTGCTCCCTTGTCCGCTATAGAATAAATAAACAAAGACGAATTAACATCAAAATTAGATTAATCGATTTAGAATGGTGTAAGATTTGCAATAAAACCTGCAGCTGAATTTCATCATCAAACATCGAGGCTAAATACAAAGTTTCATCCGAATCACCTTGATTTGTTTCCACAACTGCGCTTTTTTTAAAAGCATTTTACACTGCGCATCACCACTCCATGGAAATATATTTGCAAAGCAATACGACTGTGGGACATTCAAAAATGTACCTATTTAAAATGCTAAGAGTGCCCAAGGGCGGACGACTACTGGTTTGCCTCCCAAATTTCATTACAATGAATGAATAGGACAGTATATTTTACATATTGAAACTGTTTGTTTTGAATTGACATTATTATTATTTTTTACTGTATCGGACAACAGAGCAGGTGGGTCTCCTATATGATAAGAGAACATCGCCGCCCAAGGACAACCGCCCCCCGTCCACGGATTGTTTTTTTTGCCGACTTTTTACGCCATTTATACAAAATTTTTAAAGGCCACCGACATCCTCACTCACTCTGCGAAACACAGTACAAGTACCGTTTCACGCTGAGTATTCTATGAGCCCGTGGTGTCACTTCGGACGAGCCGCCCCAATTAGCACGTCAGCATATGCATCAGCATGGCTCATCCACGGGTGATTATTTCTATATCTTACCGTTAATTCGCATCACAACACAACAAAATATATGCAATCGGTTAAGCCGATACGAATTATAATTGTATATAATAAATTACGTAACAAGTCTAAGAAGTTTGTGGTTATACAAAGACAATATCAGATCTTGGAGAGCCTTGGTTGAGTGTTATAGGTTTATATCTATTTGATAATGAAGAAAAATAATAATTTATATTTAGAATTCACAGAATACTCAGCGTGAAACGGAGCTTCTACTGTGTTTCGCAGAGTGAGTGTGGATATCCGAGGCCCTTAAAAGTGGCGCTCAAGCGGCGTAAAAACACGGCAACACAACCAATACGTGGAGTATGGTGCGGTTGTTCATGGGCAGCGGTGTTCTCTTTGCATATAGGAGACCCACTTGCTCTTTTGTCCGCTATAGAATAAAAAAAAGAAAATGAGATTGCTACAAAAATATAATACCTATATTAGATAGAAATATTTCTCAGACAAATTTATATCAAAAATTGTGAAAATGTACTTTTTTCTACCGTGTTTCGTTGAATTAGTGTGGATGTCGGAGACCCGTGAATTTGTACCGCGCCTGCGTCGTAAAATGCCGGCAACACAACCAAAGCGAGGAGTGTGGGCGCATTATGTTATGTTATGGTCGGTGGTAATCTCTTACGAAAGAAAGTCTTTTTCCCGCTATACCAAAAAAAATATGAAACGATCGCAAAATTAATAAATTTTAAATAATAACCTAATATAGACATGTACTTCTAGAATAATTTGTTTTATTTTTGTATACTTTTTTATTTCGAACAAAAAAAATCGCCCCTACCCTTTAAAGGCCAGCAACACACACACTCACGGCTCAAATTGAACAAAGAGTGTCATTGGCTGAAAGACCATTTATCCTATATGAGCCTCCCTTTTTGTCTCTCGTTTTATTTTAAAAAATGGCACTGGATTTAAATGGAAAAAAATATATTATAATTATACGGACCTAGATTCGAACCGGATACCTCTCGCTTCATGGTACACTTTTAAAACGAGGCTCTCAAAATATTAGTGAAAGATTTAAAAAAATACATTACAAAGGCAGGTGGTGTTAAAAAGTAGGTTAGCCATCGCCTCAGCCTCGTAAGCCGCGGGCAGGCCTCTTCACTGACTGTGAATAATATGAATGAAACAAAAAAGACGCCTCGAAACCTCTTTCGGTATTACGTAAACATTACTAAAGATAGTTTAAGTAGAGGCTACTTTTTTATATTCTACACGTAAACTAATTAGTAAAAAAAAATCAACACATGACCAGTCTGGTAGAACTACTAAGACAATTCTTTAAATTCTAGAAGTTTCTTGAGCTACCGCTTCTTCTTACAAGAGAAAACACATCCCGAACCGGCGGTGGTATTGTTTTCCCAATTGAATTAATTAATTACGGAGACGATATCTAACAATTAGTTCGTTATTTTGTTAATTACATTTAAAAAATAAAGCCTTCATTTTCATTTAACTTGTTCTTAATAATAATATCTTTCTATGATTATTAAATTTATAGAACCTCATAGCTCATATGGCTGATATAATATAAGTTGATATTCGCACAGTAGTGGGAGCAATACTCTATATGAGCAATAATTATATTTCTTAGTCATTTTTTTAAGCTATCAACGTTTTTGACTTTTCAAACACGGCGAATAAATAATACCCGTGGGAGAGCCATGCAGAAGCATATGCGGACGTACTGATTTGACCGGCTGGTCCAAAGTTATACCACGGGCTCACAGAATACACAGGGTGAAATGGTAGGTACTTGAAACGATGCGTCTACTGTGTTTCGCTGAGTGGTAGTGTAGTATGCGGCATATAATGCTTCAAAAACGTTCAGTTGTTGAGACCGTAATTCTCTCACGGACTATTAAGATACATATTTTAAAATAAATTGTCTTCAATGTCTCTCGGCCGAAGTGAGGCCATTATCTTGGTCTTGAGAGGTTGAAAGTGACCATTAGTAAAAATATTGTCACGAAACCTCAAACTTTCGACTGATTTACTTTCGAATGCAATTGAGCTTAGAACGCTTGTCGAGACGAAATATATTTTGTATTTTTTTGTGGTTTAGTCCGCGCGTTTTACAGTCCGCGCATTGTTTGTGTTGCCGGCCTTTTACACCATTTAAGCGGCATTTTTAAGAATCTCCGATATTCTCAGTCATTCTGCGAAACACAGTACAAGTACCGTATCACGCTGAGAATTCTGTGAGCCCGTAGTATCACTTCGGACAAGCCGGCCCAATTTGTGCGTCAGCGTATGCTTTAGCATGGCTATCCCACGAGTAAATAACTAAAATAAATATCTAATCTGATTTATTAGCCCTTATTTTTAGAGGGTCCGTGAAAACTCTACTTGATTTCATCGGAGCGCTTGAAAACTATACCTACTTAATTTCTAGGATCCAGTGCCTAAAAAGATTGGGAATGGCTGCGCTACAAGACACAGACAAAGTATTTCTCGAAGGACATTAGCTTACAGCAAATATCCAACTACTTAGTTTCTATCCGAGCATAGTCTCATTGCGCAAAACATTCATCGCGGGTAACTGAACACGCCTTTCCGTAAATAACGCGTTAAAAGTTGGCATCTTTTATTTATAGTCCAGTCATATTGTCATTAATACGCATGGCGAGATCACATTCCTACATGCACGATATTTTCAATAAAGCTATGCAAATGTATGTTCGAGGACAAAATCTCACTTTTGTTTACAAACAATAACACAATTAAAGATCGCTGACATATAAACATTCGATATTTTAATCGTAGACAAAACATCATTCTTTTAAAATTTTATATATTTAACCTTTTTTTTAAATAGGGGCGACTGGGAGATAGGACTTTTGCACAAACGGACGGGGTATTTTATATAACACCAACTTTTTTATGTTATAACGGAGCAGGTGGGTTTGCTATACGGTAAGAGAATACCGTCGCCCATCGACAACCTGATCACAGTGCGCTCTTTGGTTGTGATGCCGGCTTAATTTCAAGGGCCTCCGATATTCTCACTCAATCAGCAACGCACAGCTGTCGTAAATGCTGAATATAACCCTTGTTTAAATAAAAGGTTTTTAATTTTATTAATGCAAATATCATAAAAAAATTAAATATTATCCACGGTAGATGATGCAAAATATAATAAAAAATGTGCCGCGTCTATATACATCTTTGTGAATAAAGAGAAGTCAACGAAATTCTCCGCTCTATGCACCAAGATATTCAAAAGAACAAATTTCTCAAACTACCCGACATTCGACCATCACCAAAGGCTATGTGTTAACTGCGTGTCGCCCTTACTAATCTTCTAAACCAGCACTCGTCCAATATACGAACAAAGACTCATCACGTACGTGTATCAGATGCACCTACAATGCCAATTACATCATTCCAACAGCAAGACGACAATAAAACCTGCCCTTCCGCTTCCTTATCACTAAACAGAATAATACGACCGCCGGCATTCGCATCAATTATTGTTAACATTGATAGCATATTTTCATGCAATTAGAAACCGGCACTGCGACGCGACGATAAAGTTGGAACGAGATTTTTTTGTAAACATAGCGAACGACAATAACCTACTTGAATAATTATTTTTTGTAGTTAAACTCCTATGTGTAAAGAAATTTGTATTTTCTTAATTAGAACGCTTGGCGATGTCACTGTCTATGAGCGAAATGTCATGTTGTTTTGAACGCTGAGTGATCTTAGAACGTAAGGACGACAGAGTGATAAAATAAACTATCATAGAGCGGACAACTGAGCAGGTGGGTATCCTATATGTTAAAAGAAGACTAGTGCCCATCACCAACCCTGCTACAGTCGGCGCGTACTGTGTTGCTGGCTTTTTTTCAAAGCCCGTATCCTCACTCACTCAGCGAAACACTGTTGAAGCATCGTTTCAAGTACAACTACTATTTCACGCTGAGTATTATGTGAGCTCGTGGTATTACTTCGGACGATTCAGCCGAATTAGTGCATCAACATATACTTCAGCATTGATCTCTCACTGGTACAACAGTATTAAGACACTTGCCCGGCTACTATCAATCCCTAACAGAGTCCGGACCGGGTTCAAACCCGATACATCTCGCTTAATGGTAGATTTAATAAACCACTCAGCTAAGTGGCACTCAAAACGTGGCTGTGTATGTTAAAAATTATATACTAAAATATATAGGATATTAATAGAGTTTTAGTGTGGTTTATTTATTTTTAAATAAGATTGCTTGATAGCTTAACTTAAGTGAAGGTTATGTACCTAATCTATGAATATATATCTAACTTACTTTATATTCCGAAAAATAAAATTAAAATTAATTTTCACAGCCTGAACTTAATTTTAATAAGTAGGTATTTTTGTGTATCGTAGCATCTCTTTAATTTTGGTAACCAATATATACCTATTTTATTTTTGATAATATATGACGCTTTTAGACTAGGAGTCAGTGAAACCTCCGAGTGACAGACCTCCTGTAAGGCTAGAAATTTGTACATTTATGATTTAATGTATTTATAGAAGCTTTCCCTTCGCATGGCTAAGTCTTGTACTATTAAAAGCCACCCGTCATTGTACAGATTTATTCTAAAACGTTTACTTAAAAACATATCAAAATTTCATCTATACAGGAGAAATTTTATTTTACCCCATACCCCATTGCACTTTTAAACTCGCCTGTCGGATACTTGTGCTCATTGCAATAGCCTGTTATTATTTTTAAATGATTGACACCAATTAACTGCAACCTTTTTAATTTTGAAGCTTTCAGGAGCAAGTGTAAAATATTTTTTTTTACAATTTGAAAATGATATTGACTGATGACATGCAGGAATGGCCTGCCAGGATATGGCTATTGCCCTTAGCATAGAATAAATGTACAAATTGTTACTCTTACAGCGAGGTGCGTTACTCGGAGGGTTCAATGGCTCTTGGACCACATAGAGAGTAACCATCAAACGCAACGCTCTCGGCGTAACCTCAATCCGTCAGGTAGAATAATTTATGGCAATCATTACAGCCATGACAGAGCCTTGAACAAAAAAAAAACAAATTGAACAATACCGATACTTATCAATTGATTGATATTCGTTTGAAGGCAATTAATTATTGTTCATTCAAATCAGGTATCTCAATGCTATACCTCTACATGTTACATACTAAAAAACCAAGTTGCTGTTTTTAGCTACACTCCACATTCTATAGTGAATAATTTTTTAGAAATGCATCCGTGGGAGAGCCATGCTGAAGCATATGCTTACGCACTAATTGCGTCAGCTCATCCGAAGCGACAACATGGGCTCACAGGTTTCTCAGCGTGAAATGGTAGTTGTATTTGAAACGTTGCTTCTTTTGATTTAAACATTTTTTTAAATAATCCTATTAATAAAAAACAAATTATAAAATTTTGGAAAATAATGGACAATAAATAGATAAATTACCTCAAGATCAGCTCACCAGGTATATATATATATATATGCTCATGTCATAAAACGTCTGGTTTACCTGTAAATAAAATATATATATTTTTTTTATTCATTTAAGTATATAGCTTACACATAGATCAATATGTAGATTAAATCTAAATAAAATATAGGAAATAAATATTAACTAGGATTACTAAGACATTAATTTATTACATATGACGACGTAACTGTAAACAGAGGATTAATTATTAAAATCAAAGCTTTTTACTTTATTCAGAACGATATACCATTTATTCATGCACTTCTTACCTACAGTTCTAACTGCTCATGGTCACGCCTAGATCTGAGAACTGTCAGAAACTAAGCTGAGTTTTTTATGGTATATCCGACAACGGAGCAGGTGGATCCCCTGTATCGTAAGAGAACACCGCGCTAAGGTCCACCGGTATGGTCAAACGGCTTTGGTTGTATTGCCGGCTTTTTACTTTACGGCGTTACAGAAAAAATAACAGAGGCTTAACGAAAGAAAAAGAAGTAGGAAAAAATAAATGAATTACGGTTTTTCGAGACACGAGTGCATGAATAAATATATGTATACATTTTAAATTAGAATTCCTAACCAAAGAAGAGATATTTGAGATGAACGTAGAAATGACTAAACTCCAATTTCATATGTAAATACCAATATGCTTATTACGCCACGAATATCATTATTACATGCCAGCAACGCATCTGCGGTTCTGCAAAGGCTAGGGGTGTCAATGGGCGAATGACCGCTTGCTCTAGGTGAGCCTCCTGCTCGTTTGCCACCGGGTTTTTATTTAAAAAAATATTGCCTATTTCACTCTTCACCCGCTTCGTAGTAAGAGGACATTTTTCAGTATTGACTAATAAGATTTCCGGTTTATAAGTCATTTAACAGTTACACATTGGGATCGTCAGATGGTGAAAGTTTGCGTCTGCGTGTGCCAGATATTTTATGTCGGTCACCTTCGTTTGCTTTTAAAAATATTATACACTACATAATAATATATTATCAGTACACGATATAAAATTGAGTTAGAACGCGAGATATTAATTTTTATATAGTCGACTATAATTTTTTTATATTATTATATAGCGGACAACGGAGCTGGTTGCTCTGCTATATGGTAAGATAACACCACCGCCAATGGACAACCGCGCCATAGTCTGCGCAATGGTTGTGTTTCCGACTTTTTACTCCGATTAACCGGCATTTTTATAGCCTCCGATATCTTCACTCACTCAGAGAAACATAGTAGAAATACCATAACAACTAAAACTGCCATGTCACGCTGAGTATTCTGTGAGCTCATGGAATGACTTCGGACGAGCCGGCCCAATCAGTGCATCAGCATTTGTTTCAGCAAGGCTCCTCCACAGTTTCGAAAATATTAAGACATCCCTTCGGCCACTGTCAAGCCCTTCTAGAGGCCAAATAAATTATAATTTGTCAGAATCGTAATTCGAACCCTATATCTTTGGCTTCATGGTAGACTTATAAAACCATTTAGCTACGAGGTTCTCAATCAAAGTTAATTCGAAACTCGAGGTACATACTCTTTAAAATATTACAAATTATCAAGTGTTCGCACTTCAAAGTGTCAAATAGTTCGAAACTTTTGAGAGAACAGAAATAAAACTTGGTAATCAATCATTAGTTTTTTAACTGTTCTTTTACATTGACCTAAGTAAATTCTCATATGCGGTGATACAAGTTTGAATTTGTACTTAGCTTTACCGGTTTCATAATATTTTTCTCTGGAACTTTGAACTGTAGAGTGTTTACGGCCGCTGGGTTCGAAGTAACGCGTCGTTTTGTTACGTAGCGATGATGTTTTCCTTCAAATAATCTATTGTATAAATATGTATTGATTTAGTTCGAAATATATAGAGATTTTCTGGGGAACTCGTAATTACATTCAATTATAAAGAAGTTGGAAATATCTAAGGTTTGAAGTAACAAGAGCCGACTGTATAAGATAGCGGAGAATAGGGCAGGCGGGTTTCCCTGATGGGACAAGATGATTGCTGCCCATGGCTAATAGAGAAACTAATCGCGTCTTCCTTGCGTTAAATCCTTAGTAGGTTAATATCTAATGAGGATGATTGGATTGTGCTACGTTTTAAAATATCTTCTAGTGTGTAGTAAGAAAATCTTCGTGTTAAATACACTTTCACATATTAAGAAAAAGTACATTTAAAAAGGCTTTATTACAAAATGAATATTTTAATCTGAGTACCTGAGGTCTTTTTAAGTATAATTGTGTGATTTGGTAGAGAGTTTGAAGTGATTTATGTATTTTTTTAATGAAACTCGGGCAGTAAGCTCATTTAGGATAAGTGGTCCAATGCTCATGGACATCCCAAGCCCCTACTTGGCTGCAGGTGTGTCGCTGGCCTCTTACAGAAATATACTCTCTTTTTTGAAGATCTCTAAGTTATATTGGTTTGAAAATACCTCAGCAGGCAGCTAATTTCACAGAGTGCTTTAAAATACCATCACCTATAATTTAACATCTCGCTTATTATAAGTAGCCATCAAATATATTTAGTTCAAATTTCAGCCATCGTTAAAAAAACTTTCCGGGTCGTGTCATAATAAATTCACAATTATCTAAAGGATGAGAATCATCCACCCACCTTGTTTACAAGTCTGAACACTAAAACTCCTGTTTGACGAGAAATGTCTTTGTAACAACAAACTTTTTTATTTACGCAGTGAGATTTTCAAGAAAATATTCCGTTGTTTACAAAGAATTTAATGATAATGGTTCCATTTTTATTCCTTTCTTTGAAACGTCTCCGAACGAGTTTTCGCTATCTTGTAGAAATAAGACCGGTTTAATTTTTGCACGGTCTTGTGAAGTCAGGGTATCGGGTTCGAATTTTCGTGTGCATAAAAGTTTTGTAATTTATTCGATCTATGCGAAGACTTAACAGTAGCCGGATGAGTGTCTTAATACTATCAAACGTGTGGGAGAGCCATGCTAACGCAACAATAAGGCCTGCTCCTACGGGAATTTCCAAAATAATATCCGTATCTATTTCGTTGAGTAATTAAATATACCGTAAGCGTACCAAGTTTTACCGCAATAAAAAAGTCGGTAACACAAACAAAACGCAGATAAAGACGCAGTTGGCCATGGGCGGCGGTTATTTCCAACCACAAAGAAAACAAAAAATTTAATTAAATTTTCTACATTCATCCAATTTAAAAAAAAACAAAATATTTACCGGAGTTAAGAATCTAAGATGTATGCTGTAAGAATACTAAAAAAAAGTAAATAAAACATTACGCAATATATTCTCATCAAAACATTATTCAAATCGTCCAAAATTCGGGTTTTTTTCCGAATATCTGATCCATATTAGTAATTCAAATCATGCTTTTACAAGACTGCCACTTTTAAGGCCACGGAATTGTGTTTTATTTTGCATTTCGATCGCTAAACTGGAATTCATTTTACTATAGCTATAAACTTCTTGTTGTTCCGTTTCTCGCTGTTGGCCAGACCGGCCTGTACAAAGGCTTAAAGCTTGCGGGCTCGCTGCGATATGTTTTACGCGACTAGCCCAAGGGCGTCTTCTGCGAGACCCGGACCTCGGCATGTGCCATTTCGGGGCAGAGGTCAGCCTGAGAGGCCTATAGACTAATAATTCATAATTATACGTTAATTCATTTCTTTAAATCACATAAGACTCGTTCACTGTTTCTATATTAATTGAAAGACTACGAATGATGTGCTTTAGTTAAAACTGTTCTAATTTGTGGAGGTGATCAGAACAAAATGCCGAGCCCTCCGTATTTCTTGCATGTTCCTTCAAATATTGTGGCGTGTAAACAGTCCGTTAGACAAAAGGTCTTTGGGCATTCATCCGTATCTAATTCTTACATATACGCAAAAGTTTTACACGTAAAAATCTGATATTAATTGGTATTGATAACATACTAGTGCCTACGCCCTAACCCTACGATTATACATGATCATGTTTGATTCTGTGTGAATAAAAAATATAATATATTGTTTGTATACTTTGAAATTGTGTTGTTATTGTGCACGACAACTATTTGAAAATATCCCACTATCACAAAGGGTCGCCCTCAAGGCATGCAGATGCGTGGGTTGGTACTTCAGGAATCAGAGCGTGAAGGTCGTTACCCGTCTATAAAGCCTTGGACAATTAACTCTATTGAAATTATTGCTAACTGCTCATATGCAATAACTAAGTAAGAATACCTCATTTTCTTAACTGACATGATCGAGTCATACAGAAACCTAAATCTATAAAATCTTGGAAGATACGGTCAAATCATGAGTAATATAGTTATAGTATATGAGGATAGTTATTTTTATGGTAAAGCATATGGCTTACCATATATGGGTTATCTTAATAACCCCGCCGCCTGTGGACAACCGCGCCACAATCGGCGCTTTGGTTGTGTTGCCGGCTGTTTATCCTGATAAAGCGGTATAACTTCAATGGGCACGCGATATCCACAAAATGTTGTTTCGCCGAGTGAGCCCGTGGTATCTTTTCGGACGAGCCGCCCTAATTAGTGCGTCTGGGTGGCTCTCCCACATGTACAATATATAAATAAAAAATATTATAAACCTAATTCTTCTTAATGAATACATGTTTAGATGACTCAGAAACATAAAGTAACCTAAATATTAAGTCTTGGGCGTTGTAATAATAACTATCTACCATTCATCTATTAACATCTATCTAACATAGATGATACCACGCCTTGGTAATAAGGCGATCGCTCCAGGCGTTTTCAGGAAGTCTGTTAAAAAAATATTCAATAGCGGAAACGGAGCAGGTGCGTCTCCTATATGGTAAGATAAACCGCCCATGAACAACCGAGCCACAATCCGCACAATGATTGTGCTGCCGGCTTTTTACACCGCTTGAGCGCCACTTTTAAGGGCCTCCGGTATTCTCACTCACTCAGCGAAGCAAGTACCATTTCACGCTGAGTATTCTGTTATCACAGAATCTGTTAAAATAAATTAAGTGGCCGAAACAGTTTCGCTGAGTTTGTTTCGCCGGTTCTTCTCAGGTCTGGGTAGGCTTGGAACCGGTAGTAGAGTCAATGACGTTCTAAAATGATTGAGAAATTCTAAATGATAAACATTTTTATTTTTTACACACCTCTTCGCTGGTTAAAACTTAAAACAACGGGTGGGAAAAGCGTCGCGTTTCCATCGCACGCGATTAATATTCAACGAGTGTGAGTTGTCAACTAACAAACGAAAGTTGATTGATTGATTACACATTGGAACTCATTTCAGGCACGTGAGAGAGACGTATTAATGGTCATATAAGCAAATCAGCGCCGCATTAGCAGGCGCATATGGCCCCTTTAGAAAATAATTACGTAACTCATAACGTGGTCAAGTCATAACCGGCCGGTGTAGCAGCAGTTCGATAATCTAGTCTCAGTAATTTATAATAGAATTTTCTTTTATTATTTTTTATGTATTTTGGAAGAATCGCATCATTTGTCAAAAGCAAACAGATGATGCGATTGCTAGTAATTTATTTTATGATATAGCGGACAACGAAGCAGGTGAGTCTTCTATATGGTAAGAGCACAACGCCGCCCATAGACAACCGCGCCTTAGCGCCGCTTTGGTTGTGTTGCCGCTTTTTACGCCACTTCAGCGATGTTTTAAGAGCCTCCGATATCCTCACTCACTCAGCGAAATAGAAGTACCGTGTAATAGTGGAAGCATCGTTTCTAGTACAACTACCATTTCACGCCGAGTATTCTGTGAGCCCTTGGTATCCCTTCGGACGAGCTGGCGTAAAAAGCCGGCAACACAACCAATGCATGGATTATGACGCGGTTATTCATGGGCGGCGGTGTCCTCTTTCCATATAGGAGACCCACCTGCTCCGTTGTCCGCTATAAAATAAAATAAAAAAGCATGATCAAAAACAATGTAATCCGACTGAATTTCTTGGCTCCTCTTAATATTTGAACGCCGTTCGTCGCCAATCTTTAAACTTCCGACTAAGTAACACTTTATAAGGGATCGTATATTTGATTCTATCTGAATAAATTGTTTCATCATCATGATGATGATGATGATGAATAAATTGTTTATGAGATGACCGCTGTTCTATATCACACCGGACAATAGGGCAGGGTCCAGCAACGAATGATAAAAAACCGGACGGCCACATTGGATCTGATTCGAAAAAGTATATTCATACATTTAAATTTAACTGATTCTCTCAACTTAATTTATAGATATTTATAGCTTATGGTAATTAAAAAAAAATATTGCAATGCAGGAACACCCAACTATTGAATCCAGTTAGTTATGACTATTAGAACCAGTATAATCATGTATAAACTAGGTACTTACGGTCTTAAGTATTACGCAAATAAAATACCGGCTACAGATTTCCGCTATTTACGAATACTTCTTTACCGACTCATTCACCAATATAAAATTTTAGAAATGTATTATAAGTCCAATATACCCAGGGTGAAAGTATCTATATACTGTGTTTCGCTAAGTAAGTGAGGATATCGGAGGACCCGAACCGCATTAACGGCGTAAAAAACCGGCAACACAACTATAAACGCGGATTGTCCATGGACGTCGGTGTTCTCAAACCATATATAAGACTTGCCTGCTCCATTGCCTGTTATACCAATAAAACAACTTTATCGACAGCAATATCTCATTTAACATGTCACAATTACATTAGAGAATTACAACCAGATAAAGAAAACAAAAAAGATAAAGAAAACAAAAAACCACAGACGATTACAAATCTCACAAAACGTTCATCGTAAAAAGTTTTCATACGAAACGAAAAAGTTTCTATTTAAGCATTGCCTGTCACTGGGAAATAATAAACCAGACGAATTGATGGTTAATGTTTGAACAGTTATCTTGAATTAATGGTTTATATTACGGTACTGCGTTCAAATTAAAAATGTAAGCAGGTCGTAAGCCGACATACTAAACTACTAAGCACTTTGCTAATGTTCCTCAGCCTCTTATTACGTACCGTTTACTTTTAAGATAAACCGTTATTAACAGAATTTCAATCAAGACGGCGATATCATCGTAGTTTAGCACACGCCCACACAAGACTAATATTTTTAAAATTGCTATTTCGATGTTCACTTTACATATACATTTTAATTCTAATTCTACATCCGTGTGAGAGATCGCTGACGCACTTATTGGGCTCGTCCGAAGTGATACCACGGACTCACAGAATACTCAGAGTAAAAAGTACTTGTACTGTATTTCGCTAAGCAAGTGAAGGTATAGGAGGCTCTTGAAATTAAAGCGCTCAAACGGCATAAAAAGTCGGCAACATAACCAAAGCGCCTAGTGAGTTTTTTTTATTCTATAGCGAACAACAGAGCAGGTGGGTCTCCTATATGGTAAGAGAACAACGCCGCCTATGAACAATCGCGCCATAGTGTGCGCATTGGTTGTGTAGTCGGCTTTTTATACCGCGAGCGACAATTTTAGGGCCTCCGTTATCCTTATTCACTCTGCGAAACACAATATAAGTAGGTTTCACACTGAGTATTCTGTGTGACGCAATTTTCCATGCACGGCGGTGTTCTTTTACCATATAAGAGACCCAACTGCTCCGTTGCCCGCTGTACCATAAATAAATCAGACAAGATACAGACAACTAAATAATTAATGTTAATATACTTAGTACATTAATTTTAAATATAGCGTTTGATTGTGAACATCAAAACATCAAATATGGTTATGTGTTAAAAATAACTCTTGAGTTATATAATCAAATTTACTTAACAACACAGTTGATTTCAAAATTTGAATAGTATTCCGGGTCATCTCGTCTTGACATTTAATTTCTTATAAGCACACGTAATCATACATCAATTGTTTTTATTGCATTTGACAAACAGGATACATCACATTTGCAGCTGAATTTCATCATCGAATATCGAGGCAGATTATAAAATTCCGTCCGTATCAATTTTTTTTATTCTATAGTAGACAACGAAGCAGGTGGATCTCCTATATGATAAGAGAACACCGCCGCCGTTTTATTTTTTTTTGAAATGACTATCGCTGTCGGCATAAGGCTTCTACAGCTTCTCGCGGACTTTGGGGCGAGCTGTAGGCTCGCCGAGAGTCCGCGCTTTGTTTGCATTGCAGGCTTTTTATGCCACATAAACTGAATTTTTGGGAGGCTTGGATATTACTCAGCCTATATATATCACTCAAGTACAACTACCACTTCATGCTGAATATTTTGTGATATCACTTCAATTAGTGTGTTTGCTTATTCTTTAGCAAGGCTCTCCCATGGATGAGGAAAAGGTTTTTCAAGGTTGAAAAGAAAGTGTAGCATTACTTATGTAGGATAAATCATCGATAAATCATGTTGGTAATTGTCACAACAATTTTATAATTCAATGGACAAAATGTTACTAAATTATCGCAATGTAACTACTTATTCATGTATTTATTATCATCAAAATAATGTAAGTATAATAAAAACAATATTATTGTAAAGGTTTCTAACCTTAAGACTCAAGTACAATAAAGATATGATTTATTATAATAATTTAATGCAATAAAATATTAAAATTAAACACATTTAAATATTGATACTTATATTCTCTGAGAATATTTAAAGTTTGTAATGAATTTATAACTAAGTATTTATTTTTTATATATTTATATTTGAAGGCGATTATCATAGTAATTGGAAACAATAATAACTCAGTTAAACTTGAAATTTTTATCGTTTTATAATTTTTAATCTTTCTTGAAATCACTATTTTCTTTGATTGTCTTTTATATCTAATATAAAACAGGTGGTGGCCTACTAATAGTTATAATATAAGAAATCACCTTGAGTAGCAGTAAAGGTTAAGTAAGTGGGTTAAGGTAGATGTTTTATAATTTATATAAACAAAATGATACCATTAATTTCCCATCTCTAGAAATTATAATAAAAATATATGTACAAGTACAAGTTCTATAAAATTTGGCCAAGGTATTAGAAATAAATGAACAGATACAAAAACATTTTCTATAAAAATAATTATGTGTAATGATCACTTTATAAATTTACCATCAACCTCTAGGACATTTATTAATAACTGACAATGACAATGGTCACAGCCATATGAAATGACCAGAGTGACAATGACCCGTTTTATCACTACATTAGTATTGGTTGTAATTTTATATTGCCAAAAAATATATAAAAAAGCAAACCAAAAAAAGAGCAAATGGAATATCACTTACAGTAACTCATACAATATTGTGCTTAGATATCTTAATTGTATTCAAATTAAATATAATATAAATAGTGGGTACCTGAACGTGCAAGCCTACGACCCACCAACGGGCTATCCAGAAGCAAGCGTCGCAGCGACCACCTCCCAAAGACACCACTTCCCCAGCCACAACCGCCTCCACCACGGCGCATACCTTCGCGATCCACCATCACGACAAACTCAAACACATTACACTTACACTGTTAAAATTCTTAAATCACAATGTTTATGTTCTATCATTAGTGTCTTGCCCGCTTTACACAACCGAATTAAGTAACAACCCACTCTCAACGCATTGGAGAGAAAGTACAGCAGACGATCGCGAAGTCAGATGCTGTTATTACTGTTACATCAATTTTTTATTTTGCAAGCCCACGTTTTATAGCTTTAATAACTTTGTAGTTATTTAAAACTTAATTACTGCGGATTTAATGGGACATGAACACGAAATGCAAAAAGTCTTAGTAAATATGCATTTCCATGCTACAGATTGCACTGCAGATTTCACAACACAAGTGTAACGCTACACAACAAGGCATAGAATTATTCAACTTTCAAACTTCAAAATAAAATTACAAATCCCGATGACATTAACGTAATTCTTTACCAACTGTCATGTAATATGTCAATAGTACAATACTTTTTTTTTTAAGGATTAACGATGTCGGCATAAGGCCTCTACAGCTTCTCGCGCACTTTTTAGGGAGAGCCTACGGCTCGCCGAGAGTAATACAATTAATTTGCAATACGTGGCTTTGAAGCGTTTTCCCAATTCAGTAAATCGAAATTTAAGTATTCTGCTCAAATATTTTTCACGATATTCGATCAATCCAAGAGAATTTCTGGCTGAGTCTAATATCTTATTTTTTATACAAAAAGTAACTTGAAACCTGTCCAGAGTACTTTTATTATGAATTCTGCATTTAGTGTTGTATGAACTTCTGTAAACAGTTCATGTAGTTTGTTCATTGTTGACTTCCCTGAAGTTGGCACTGACAAAAGAATTTTGCAAATTTCTGTTTAAATAATTAGATTGTCTTTAATTTTGCTGTAATTTCCGAAATGATTATTTATTTTTCCAAAAAAATAAATAATCGACGTCAGAGCAGGCACCACCATATCTATTTAATTTTATATTTATGATATAACGGCGCGGCGGTCTCTGAAGTGTTATGATGAAGAAGATGGGTATGACATCATATTGTTTTTTTGATGATGATTCATCATTGAAAGAAAGTTTCAGAAGTTCTTCTATCTTTGGTTATTCGTAATGACACCGTAACGACTTCCAAAGTGGCCTTTCACATCTAGCGGCTCAAGCTAGACTGACTTGTTATTTTTTTTTTGGTAGGGCCATTTGTAATCCTCCGTGTGGTTACCGAATCAGAATTATACCACTCCCAGTTTTCCTAATAGGATGTCTTAAGAGGCGACTAAAGAACACTTCATCGGAGGGTGGGCAGCAGCATCCTTCCGAGTATAGCAGATGTTCTGCGATCACCAACCAAATCACACACCAAATAAACGGCCTCTTGTCCCTGAAAGCCCCGCTATTCCTACGTGTGTTATGCATGTGTATAATGCATGAGTGTAATGTATGTTTAATTCATGTAAATGCATTTTTTATTTAATTAAAGTGATGAACTAGATCACAGACTATTAAGAAGTAGCTATCATCGTTTATAGGAGAAACTTTCAGAAAATGATTCATTGGATATTAACGGTGATTTATGTGAAGGAGTTATGTCTTGTCAGCGATTTTAAAAAAATCAATAATGATGTAGTGAAAATCTTGATTTTCTTTATTGAAACAATTTGACAGCTGTATGCCCTAACATTACTATAACATTACGAATTATGTTAACTATGCCAGTTACAGTGGCAAGCGCGGAAAGGTCCTTTTCTAAATTAAAACTTATAAAAAATTACCTGCGCTCTACAATGAGTCAGGAAAGATTAATAAATTTAGCAACAATATACATACAGAAAGCCATATTAGACAATATAGACATACATGAAACTGAAAAATGAGTCACACCGCGAACAAATTTGCGTGTTACTTATATTTATTACTGACCGCGCCGATAGATATAAATGAATTAATTATAACAGCTCTGGATGACTTTTATAAGTTGAATTTCTTTTTATCGGACAAATAAACAATTATATTGGAGATTGACGGAGAAATAATGGATAGTATAATTGTTTAAACAAAAATTAGACTCTTGCCAACTTCAGGGAACTCATAAAATAATATTTAAAGTAACTTCAAACCTGTTCATAGTACTTTTATGTAGAATTCTGTCAACTTCTGTCATCACTTGGTTGTTGGTATTGTTTGTTCTTGTTGATAGTTCCAATATCCATGACTTGTGATTAAAATTTAGATGGCACTAGATTCTTAGTTATTTAATAAAAATTTATTCATATCAATTAATTGCACGAATATTGTTTTTTAAGTATTACACTAGTTTCTCAGTAAGAAATTAAAAATGATACCAAAAATTTTGATTGGTTTTATAGCTGTAGTAATGTTAACTAATTATATTTTATGTGAAAATAAATATTCCCGGTCAGCAAATATAAAAAGCGATAAAGAAATTGATTTTAGAACACTAGATAAACCTTTTAGGATGAATAAAATAAACCTTCTTTGGCTCAAAGCTCAACAGGTAAATAAATGGAATTATATTAGGGCTAGAAGTGTCCATGGGCGTAAAACCGCTTACCTTACGTGAGCCTTCGATTTGTTTGCCACCGTTTCTATAAAAAAAAAATACTTTTTCATTATTCATTGTGATTTAAATCTCGTTATTTAATTTCATCTTTCAGCGCCTTACATTACCTAAGTTGAAATCATTGTACAGTGATTTAACAATTCATGACAAAGAAGAGATAACTTACAAAAGAGTTAAAAGTGAAGGCGGAGACAAGGAAGGGCACAAGGAAACAGAATTAAGAAGAAAGCTAACAAATATTATGAATAACTATGGATTACAAGAGCATTTTGAAGATAATTCAGTCACTAAAATTAAGCAGGATAAAGTATGAAATCATTGTTTATGTGACATACTTTACACTACTCTTTGGATTATTCCTGTTTTCTGGTGAAAATTGGTTTATACCTACTTTGTTTTGTCATTATCAAATTTATTGCAGAGTGATTGACCTGGACACTGTGTTTATATAAAACTAATAGATATTGATAAAATTAATGTTAAATGAACAATATCAACAGATTAATACTACAAATATTAGTACTACAGTTATTATTGTAAATCAAATTTTCTATATAAACTGGAAAATCATCAAGCTTAGAATTAAATATTTATTCCAATAAGATATTATACATTTATTTTTAATGTGATTGATATTAATTAACGATATAATAGATACTGATATTCATTTTTCTAAGGCTGAACAAATTTTAATTCTTCTGAAGTGAGCTTATAAAGACTTACTTAGAATTATTTTCTGAATACATATAAAAACCTTTGCATTATCTACTGGTCAGTATATGAAACAGCAATAACACAGTTTATTTTATTTTTTTTCAGATGTACAATGAGGCATCAGATAAGTATATTAATAAGAGTTTATTTAAAGATAAGAAGCTCAACATGTTATGGGCAAAAGCTGAAGCTTCTGGCTTTACCAGTGAGGAACTTGCCGCCCTTAAAGAAGAATTCACTCATCATCAGGAAAAGATTGACCAGTACTACGACCTTCTTGTTAACATGGAGGCAGGAGAAACAGATGGTTATAAAAGTAAAGATATTTCTTTAATAAAATAGGTTACATTGGAAGATTGATTGTTTATCTTTAAATTATTGTTTGACCCAATTATGTTTCTAAACAATTATAGTTCTCTACTTGTATTGTGAGCTAAGAGAGTTTGATTAGTGAGACGGCAGATTTATCTAGAGCAATGATCGCTGCTTTTGCATTTTACATGAGCCAATCCAAAGGAACTTATACACACTAAATTTTTCTAGATGCTGTCAATGATGAAGAAATTGACAAGTTTAATGAAATCAACTATGTTCAAGATAATGAAGAGAATTTGAACAAAAATTTTGTAGACAAAGCTAACCTTGTAAGAGAAAAGCATAGAGGGCTTCGAGATGGCTATGACAGGCTTGACAGAATCGCTGCTCGAGGTAAATTACATGTTTCTGTTCTGTTGTGACCATTTTGTGTATTGTTGTTGCTGTATATAAATGTTATTTGAAGCAACTATTTTAATTTTAATTATTAAGTGCTGAACTAAAGAAAGAGCTTTAGAAAATATAATTGAATTGCTTGAATTGTTGACAAGTTCTTTCCGATCTGCTTGACTCTGGCGTTGCGTAGAGATGTTGCTTCACTCAGCATCTTCTACCGCATCTCTGCCGGCAGCGCACCCGCGGCTCTGCAAGAGCTGGAGATGTCCATGGGCGGAGGCCCGCTTGCCCTAGGGGAGTCTCCTCGCTTGCCACCAATAGTATATAAAAATATATAGATATTGTAATAACCGCAATTTCGAATGTAAGTTTAAGCCTCACACAAAAAGAAAATGTAATTAGGTTATAACATCAATTATAAGGATTTTTGTTCTGGGATATGACTAAAGATAAGTTTTATGTTTATTTTAAACATCATATATCTGTAAAATTTATTTTGTTTGTTCAGGTCCAGCAAACAAAGAATTCATTGAACCTAAGGTGCAAGGTCTGTGGAAGTTAGCAGCGGCTGCTAACTTTACAGTCGATGAATTAGCTTCCTTGAAGGTAAAATATATTATCTGGTTTTTTAAAATTCTTATTAGACCATTACATTCTTATAATAAATATTTTGCCCTGAGAATATATACTTTAAAGTAATCCTGTTTTGTTATTTAACTTTAAAGATAATTGCTTTTAGTTAACTTACTTGTTTGCAAAAATATTCAGCATGAGTGACAGAATAGTTACGACATTGTTTCGGATTAAGCATCTCTAAGGGTATTGGTTATTAAATAAGATTATTGAATATTTGCAGGTGGAATTGCAGCATTACGAGTCGCGTCTCTTAAAACTGCGCACATTACACGCGGACCAAGTAAGCAAACTCGACAAACACCATTCTAAGGTTAATGCTTTCATTTTATTTTTGTTTATATATATATCAAACAGGTCAATGATTTTATAAAGCCTAAACAGACATTTTACTGTGTTAAGGCTAGTTTCAGATTTTTTTTTTTTGCTAATTAAATTCCATCCATTTCATTCTTATTCAATCACTATTTAACGGCACTGAAGGGACTGTGCATTTTATAGCGTTATAAAAAGTTGTCGTTAAATAGAGAGAAGAAAAATCAGTGTATGGATGTATCAAGCTAAACCAACTAAAGCTAATTGATTTCGACGCTTTAAGGAGTTTGTCGTTAAATCGAGGGACGTTACATTGAGTTTACACTGTATAATGAGGTGGAAAAATCTTACTTTAAAGTAAATTCAAGCGTATCCTATTTTTTCAACGCTAAACAATAATTTCTTTGAACTATTATGTTAGGCCTAAACTATTTGATCATAGTCTTTCTTAAAAGTAGAATATTTTAGAAATCAAAATATCTTAATAATTTACCTGTGAATTAAGTTTTAAATTATATTTTTATTCTCAACTAATAGTTTAGTCATGTTGGCTTTAATGATTTTTAAATATCTAAATTTGTAATTATGTCGGGTTTTTCAAAAATTTAAATAAATTTTAATTGTCCGGACCGGGATTCGAACCCGATATCTCTCGCTTCTTAGTACACTAATAAGACCATTAAGCTACGAGGCTACGATATTTGATTTAGAGACCCTTTTTTGTTATAGATAGCCGCAGCGGGTGACAAGATGGACCATTTCGCCGATCAGCAGCAGATGATCAAGAAGCACACGAGAAAAGTGGAGAAGATGCACGCAGACATCGAAGGCAGGATCATGGCGAGACACACAGAATTATAAATTTTCAGATTGAGTTGTTAACGATAGTAAAATATATCAGATATGTATAGTAAATAATTATTTGAAAACATGGTAATATGTTATCTGATTCTTTTAAACAATCATTAGTTGGAAGTTGTAACAAGAATATAAACTAAAATTTATTATTGATATTACACCTAGATTTAATGTCTTGTTCGTAAAATTTGTCCATCGGTTACGTGCAGCTTTTGCACCCAACCATGTGATAAACTTTTTAAGAATATTAATACTCAGTTACTACAGTCGTTCTGGATTTTCGCAGTCCTCATAAAATATTCTACAACTACAGAATTGCTGTATATTTGAAAATTTAATATGTATTTCGAAATTATTATGAGGCATGACATTTATTAACAGCAACCGTGACGTTGTCTATGACGTCACACGTCTACGTTTCCTAATTAAAAAAATATCAGAATAACATTATCAAGTCAAAGAACAATTGATTAAATATTTCCCGTAGTTTAAAATTTAAATGTTTTGTTTATTATATGATTATATAAGTCTGAGCAAAGAAATATCGGCTCCAAAACGACTAAATTATGAATGAAAATTTGAATTTAAAAACATTAACCATGGTATACTTTTTTTTACCTATAAATGAATATTCGTTTTAAAATTGTTTAATAATATACTTTTATGCCTATCGTGCATACATTCATATTTTCTAGAAAGGCATAATAAAAGGTAAGCTAATTAAGAATAATTTCGTAAAGGCCAAAAATATTCTTAAATATTTTTTTAACCCAGTGCATTTACACGTTGTGATACTGGAAATTTTATTTTTATGTTGAATCTCTTAATAAATCTAATAATTTTGTAAATCGCTATTTCACTATACCTGACTTTACTCATAAATATGTTTTGATTTGACTTGATATAACCAGCGATTGCTAATACGTACCCATCTAAATTGTTATGACCTCATCAAATGAATCTTGAAACTAATTTTGGGTAGCGTAAAATGTAAACAGTGCAATTTCTTAATATATTTTATTATTTATATAACTAGAAAATGATGAGTTTGCATAACTATAGACAAGGCAACATGAGGCGATCTCTTGTATCAAGGCAGTGAATATTCAACTAGGTAAAGGACACCGCGCCAATCAAAACATCCAGTCAAATGGCTATACAATAATACAACTCTCATCTGATCGGTTATTATAAAATACATGAGCGAATTCTAAATAAGCTACACTCGTTGGCCGCCACAGGTACTGTAGAGCCATCTACCAAAGCGACTCTTAACCCCCCAAAGCCTACCCAGGGATACACTCAAAATATGTACCACAACGGTTCATCTGTTACCGAATAACCTGCTTACCATATTCGAGACGCAAGTCTTGATAATAATTTACTTAAACGTACGCTAAACCCAATAAACCTAAATAGAAAACCGCAGGTGGCATTAAAAACAGTGGTTACGGTGCATTAATATATGATATTTAATCTTCATTTACAAGCGAATTTAATACACGTTATGAAAAATCCGTTTCGGCCGTTCCTTTTCGAATATTATTATGCCGTATATAGTAAAATATAGTTAGTGGCGCTGGCGGGCCGCCGGGCTGAACAGAATTAGATTCGGTTCGCGTGGACTGCGCAGCTACTAGCTAGTCGCGCAATTGGCGCCGAGAAACGACTATAATAATAATTTGTCTAAACGGCGGACGCCCCGCTCGGGGCCGCCATGTATCTGTATATATCTTCTGGCTAATATCTACAACGTCCTCGAACGTTCGCGCTCAGCGGGGCGCCTAGTGACTCCACTTGCTCCAGGTTTGCTGAAACCAACCATACAGACAACACATTACCGACCGCAACAGCTGTAGCTGTTTCACATACAGTACAACTAATAATGTTTGTAAGCGTAACATTTACTCTTACAGTGGAATCTCGACAACTCGAACCTCGTTCAGTCGAAATCCTCATTAAGTCGAAATAAATGCTCTTCCCGGGTCTCTCGAACGAAATGTTATTTCCCTACGAAGTGTTGATAACAGTATCTAAAATATCAGAAACTATCAATATCAAAAACGAGACTCCGTGGAAGTGTATACAACATTGTGGCGCCGAAATCATAGCAATATGATTAGTTTTTCTAGTGCATATAAAGGTATATAAATAATAGTCATAAATTGTTGTTTAACTTTAACTTCACAATTATTTATATAAATATAAGAACTGGAAAAACTTAGTTCAAGTAGGACGCCACAATAGTTTACTAACTGCGGAGTCCCGTTTTTAAAATTCGAGTAACAGATAATAAACATTCTTATCGACGCCTTGTAAAAATATAGCACTTTGTCTGAGTTACGGAGTAAAATTAATTGGAGATACGGCGTATTTAGAAATACAGCGGAAGCGAAATTAATGAGGATTTCGAGCTGACGAAACGCCACTGTATTGCGGGATTGCATTTCTTAGAATTGGCCAAAATGTGGCAGCAGTTGCACCTGTTTGTCGTTGTTGTGTTGCGGAGGGCGGTCCCAGTTCGGGTGTTCGGGCGGCAGGTAGTGTAGCGGTAACGAGTTCATTAGCGACAACGCCGCCGCAGTGGCCGCGCCGCCGCCGCCGCCGCCGTACGGCTCTGCGCCGGCGCCCACAGTGATGCCGCTCGCGCCTTGTTGCTGCAATGTCGCCACATTTCATTGTAAACCAGCAGTCGTAACAGACTTCGTTCTATCAAGAAACTAGGACTGCGGCAGTTTTTTTAATAGTATAGCGGACTACGGCGCAGGTGGGCTTCCTATATGCTACGAAAACACCGCCGCCTTTGAACAACCGCGTTGTGCTGTCGGCTTTTTACGCCACATAAGCGGCATTTCTAAGGTCCTGTGACGCCTACGTCGCATGTTAGGCTAGCCGAACGGGGTGAACAGCGACTACACGAAATTTGTCTAACACTTACATTTTTAATTCGTGATATCTTTAGAATGGAATGTCCAAATCGAATAGATCAAATTTTTTTTAAAGATATTGTATCAGTCTTGATAATATATGATATTAAAATTCATTCAGTAGTTTCCGTGAAAGAGTAAGAAACATCCGTTTTTTACCCGTGGGAGAGCCATGCCGAAGCATATGCTGACGCACTAATTGGGCCGGCTCGTTGTGTTAAAAATATCGCTCAAGTGGCGTAAACAGCCGGCAACACAACCAATAAGCGGACTTTGGCGTGTATATGAGCGGTGGTGTTCTCTTAGAGATCGGACAAGAAAACCACCTGCTCCCTTGTCCGCTATAAAAAAATCTATCCATACATATACATTCACGTTTATAATATCAGTAGGATTACCTGGTTAACCTGGTATCTGTCGTGATCGGTGCGATGGTGCCAGTCCTCGCCTGCGGTGAGCTTCCAGGCGCGCTCGGTGCCTATGGGCCTTGGTTTGCGTTCTTCTTCATCGCCCCAAGAGACGCCCATACCCACCGTATTCACACCCACTCCGACACCCACGCTCCGCTCCAGCAGAGACTGGGACAAAAGTAAATTATTATCAAATAATTATTTTGTAAGTATTGAGATTTCTCAACGTCACTTTAAAAAGGCTGTTAATTTTCTGGGAAATTTAAAATTATAAATTAGTCTATTTTATAAGGAAAAATTACACCTGGAATGCTTTTTCTCAATGTATATATAAAGAATTAAAAACATGATTAATTCACCCCATTGACGACTCAAAGTAGCTTATAAATAAAATAAAATAGTTTGATTTAATATTTTTTTTGACTTGACTTGAAGCTTAAGAGTTTCTATTATTTATAACTTTAAAAGTGGAATCTCGACAACTCGAACACTGTTTAGTCGAAATCCTCATTACGTCGAAAAAATGCTTTTCCCTTCTGCTGAACCTCTAAATATGCGGTATCTCCAATTAATTAGACTCGGTTACTCGAACAAAATGTTACTTCTCTACGTGGCGTTGATAAGAATATTTACTCTCTGTAACTCGAATTTCAAAAACGAGACTCCGTTAGTCGTAATTAGGAAAATATTGTGGCGTCTTACTTGAAAATCTCCGAAATCATAGCAATAAAATTAGTTAATTAATTGTTTCTAGTGCGTTTAACTTTATATAAATAAATGTGTACCATAAATCTAAGTCGAATTGTTGTTTAACTTTCAATTCAACAAGTCGAAAAATATTCTCATAAACCGCACCATTATAAGACAAAGTTTTAGAAAATAAATCCTATGTATCTCGAAATTCTTGTTAATTCGAAGTTTTTGGCATTTCCCTTGACATACGTGTTATCGAGATCCCACTGCTTTATAAAAGCTCTGTAACATACATACCAAAACATATACAATGACAAAAGTATTCCTGCCGGATATTTTCGGTACTAGTATAGATGGACATGGAAACGTGATCTCTCACCATCGGCCCTCATCTCAAACAGAGTCGCTTAGCGAGCTATGGAGAGAGCTATGCTCGGAGTTTCTCTATGTGATCGAATCAGAAATGAGGAGATCCGTAGATGAACTAAAGCCACATAGCCCGCCGAATTAGCAAGCTAAAGTGGCGATGGGCAGGCCAGGCCACATGGCATGCAAAGCAGATGGGGTCCAAAGTGCTGGAGTGGAGAACAAGGACTTCCAAGCACATGGTAAGATGTCCACTAAAAAGATAAACACACGATCTTGCAATGGGCGTCGAAAGACGCTGGTTGCAGGACGGCTCCGACAGGTATGCATGGAGGTCCAAAAGGGAGGTCTGTCCAGCAGTGGACGTCCTACGGCTAAAATGATGATGATGACTATAGATACCTGGTAGGGGAACTGTGGTGGCGGTTGTGGCTGCGCCTGCTGAGGGTGTTGGGCGTGTTGCTGATGTTGCTGGTACGACATCAGCAACGAGCTAAGATTACCGGCGTTGCTGGCACCCGCGAACAATTGCTGGATAGTCACCAATTTATAATAAATACAACTGAATTCGTTTTTTATTAAATCACATTGATTATATTGGGCTGAATGCCGATACCATCGCCGCACAGAATACTCAGCGTCAAACGGTACTTCTAGTGCGTTTCGGTGAGTGTAGGAGGATATCCGAGGACTTTGAATTCATTCCACTAAAGCAGGCACCGGCTACATTTACAAAAACGCGCGCATCAAAGCGCTTTTGGTCATGGACGGCGTTCTCTTACCATAAAGGAGACCCACCTGCAGTGATCTCCGGTATATTATAAAAAAGACGCCCTCAAAGAGTAATTACTTATCTTATCAACCGATCGAGAAAATATAATCAAACACATCACCCGATGTATTGAGAAAGGTACCTGAGCGCCATGCTTGTGCTGATGCTGCAACATTGGGTGGCGTTGGGCGAAGTCCGGCGCCCGCGGATTTAGGCGCGAGACGTTCTCCACACCGACGCTACCCACACTGCCCACGTTGCCCACGTTCACGTAGCCGAGGCCGACGGCGCTCGACATCGATACCTGCGCCACATAACACATGAATCCCGGTCCGGACAGTTATCATTTAATTTATTCTTTCTCTGGAAGGGCTTGAGTCGGGCGAGTATTAATACTCTCACTTGCGACAGAAACTAATGAATGAAGCTAACGAGTGCTAGAACCTAGTGCTAGTAGTGAGTTCCTAGTACCGAACACCACCCAAATCCACTCGTACGCCACAGCGCTGTTTACACTCCTCGCCTGATCAAACACCAACGGTGACCTAGGGACGTATTATACGATCCAGATGATCCTACCACAATAGCTAACAAGCTGATAGTCTCCTGAGAGGGTAATAACATAAACTCAGACGGTAGGGTTCAGTGAAGGGACTGCGATAACAACCGCCGGATATGGAGGCGAGAACCTAGCTGCGTCGCCAGACTTACCCCGATGAGCTTTCGACCGGCTGCTCAGGCGGCCCAAGCTCCGCGACGGCCCAAGCCGAGTTTCGTGTCTAGCAGGAGACGTCCTTGCGCTAATCGCGGTTAAGAATCAATTCACGGCGAGCCTACGGCTCACCCCAAAAGATTGTGTGCAGCTGTGATGGCTGTATAGCCGGCAGCAAATAGCCCTTCCAAAAAAAGCGACGGCTACCCATGCTGACGTACTAATTAGGCCGGTTCGTCTGAAGTCATACCACGTGCTCACAGAATACTCAACGTTAAATAGTCATTTTTGTTGAATAGGTGCTTCTACTGTTCGCTAAGTGAGTCAGGATATCGGAGGCCCTTAAAAATGCCGGCAAAACAACCAATGCCCGGACTGTTGTCCATGGGAGGCGATGTTCTCCTACCATATAGGAGACCCACCTGCTCCGTTGTCAGTTATAAAATAAAAAAATAGTGTCTTATATATAGATATGTATATTGTACGAAATTCGCCTGGTACTTATAACTTTTTTTTATAATAAATAGGCAATCGAGCAGGAGTCTCATCTAGGACAAATAGGCCATCGAAATTCCTAGCTCCAGCTGGGACACGGATGCGTTGTCATCCTTTACAATCTATTTCATTAAACATACCATGATATTGTGCCCGTTACGCGAGTTGTCTTGATATATTGGACCATTCCGGGATAGTCCACTCATGTCCATTGCGTTCATGTTGTTACCTGAATTATTAATATTAAAATCAATTTTAATATTTATAAAGGAACCTATTTAGAGTGATTGTTATAATTTTTCTCTAGTTTTCCTTTGACTGATGCTGACATTGACGATTCTATCTTTATGTTAATGTATTTACAAAAAAACACTCCTATTTTTACAGAGCAATACAAAGTAGTCTTTCTTTTAATAACATTTTAACAATTATTGAATATAGTATAACTATATATTTAATCTTATAAGCGGACTGATTTTATACTCGCAAAGGTTAAGGATGTTTATTATTTAAAGCAGTGTATCCCAATTTGCGTGCCGCGGTTTACCGGCATTCCGCGGGCTGACCTCTGGACCACACATAAATGCTAATGACTAACATAAATACCTAATCTAAATTTTTTGCTGTTTATATTATTAAGGAATCGTTAAAAACTACCCTAGGTTGGGAATCGTTGATTTAAACAATAGTTCATTTTGAAAACGTCTTAATACAATTAGATATAAAGACAACGTATTTTGGATAAATTCGTATAGTGTATTTCACCATCAATGAAAAAAATAAGCGAATGTTCATACCTATGGCATTCTGCTGGTGGTAATTCTGATGGTAGGGCGGCGGTGTGGAGCCATGCGAGGATGTCCTCGAGCAAGGCGAGCAGCCTCCAGCACCGCGGTATCCGGGCGCCTTGCTCGCGTCTACCTGGGGAGGGGGTGGCTCACTGTGAGAGAGAATTTGTAAAGGTTTATGAACAACCCGCGCCTCTGCATACTCTATGGGTAGAAGACAACTTATCCTAGGTGAG